>CANXYC010486261.1:0-14239 GCA_948193065.1 Aleurites moluccanus
ATATAATATATATATATATATATATATATATATATATATATATATATATATATATATATATATATATATACTGATTTTTTTTTTCGGTTTAACTTATTCAACCCCGGTCGAATCTCTAACCCTCTAACTCTCTGCTTTTACTGATTTTTTAACCGATTCAGTTTTGAAAACATTGATTTTGAGCATTTAAGTTATACAGAAATGATGGTCATTAAAAGAGAAATTATATAATATCATAGTAATTTTAACTAGAAATTTTAGTTGAAATAACAATATCATATTAATACATAGATATATACATTATTATTATTAGCAACCATTTAAGAAAATGTATAATTTACGAGCAATGCATTAATGACATGCATGAGATTTATTATTAAAATATATTTTTATTATTTAAAATTTAATAAAATTTACATAAAAATTTAATATAATATTTTATAATATTAGAAAATTTAAAATTTAAAATTTAATATAATATAATGGAATTTTATATTTTATACATAAAAGGGCAAATTAATATAATACAATATATTTTTATATTTACATAAAAAGGAAAATTGATTAAAATTTCTTTTCTATTTTCACTTGATTTTTCTAAAATAAAAAGCTATATTATATAGTTTAAGTAATAAAAAATATATTTTTATTAAATAAAAAATAATATAAAAAATTTATTGTTGTTTCACGGTATACAACATACATATTTTTGTTTTATTATAAAAATATATTATATTATATTCCCTCCGTCTCACAATAAATCTTACTTTTCTTTTTGATATGTTTCAATTTTATTATTCTATTTTCTAATTCATACTACATTTTATTTTAACTGTAATATTTTCACTAATGAGTTGAAAAATATAAAAAATAATTAAAAAATATAGATGAGAGAATTAGAAAGGTAAAGAAAGATTAAAATAATTAATGAATTAAAATAATAAAAAAATTAAAAAAATTAAAATAAATTAAAAAAAAATTCTTAATAGTCTTGTATTTTACAATTAGAATATTTATTATGAGAGGAAATTAGTATATTATTTTAAATTTTATAATATTATTTTATATTTTATATAAATTTTAAATGAGAAAAATATATTTTTATAATAAATCTTATTAATATGTTCCTCGTGAATTGTGAGTTTTTTTTATATCAACATGAAATTACTATTATAGTATATAATTTCTTCCCTAGAACTACAATAACTATATTTGAAGTTCTAAAAACTAGTATTTTTTTTTACGATTGCCCTAAAATCGTTTTATTTTTATAATCCGGTCCTAAAAATCTTAAAAATTGCTTACAGTTAATCTTAATTTATCCAATAATCAATGCAAGATTTTATTTATCAAAATCAAAAATACTTTTATTTTTTCTTTTAAATCCTAAAACTTTTAAAAAATTAAAAAAATCCTATATATTTTTTTTTCAATTTTTAGAAAAAAGAAATCCTTCGAAATCATTCATATAAAGTTAAGAAAATTTAAAATCAACAAATAAACATAAAAACTTTCCTTGAGTACATATCAAAATATTTCAATAAATTTTTTTTCTTGCATTGGCTTAGAATCAACAATTTTAAGTTGGAAAAATTACTATAATACTCTTGAGTTTTACAATAATTAACACTTTTAGTTTTCGTTATTTTAATATTAGCACTTTTTCATTTATAACTTACAATGAAAAAGTGTAAGATTTGGAGGGAATAAATTGTTTTATAATATAATAGCCAAGTGACTAAAATATATTATATCTTAAAATTTTAGGGATGATTATAAGTTAAGATGTTAAGGAATAAAGTGTAATGAAAATACATATTTTTTAAACAAAAAATGTCACGTCCCAAAATTTGAAACATGTTGGTCCTAAGGCGCAGGACAAGTCAAGCTACCAATACTCATAAAACCCTTAGTCATTTATTAACTAACTAACCATTAATTATCAAATATCAATTTCAGCATAATTTTCCCAATGATCACAATGTAAAACCCAGTGTGAATAGTGTTAAGTTTAATAATTTAATAATTTTTCAAAGTCCACAACCTGCATATAAATTATACTTCTAATCCATCCTTATAACCATACTACTATAATTCATTCACCATTTCCAATCATATTAATCAACTAAATCAATATTCACATAAGATATTAATTATCTTCATATATTATAAAATTAAATATCATATACACATATGCTCATAGTTTGGTTACCCAATTATCTTCTATTCTATAAAGTTATAATTATTTATACACTTAATTCCAATATAAATCTATACTTCAAATCCCATGGAGCATTTTCTAAGAACCAAAAATGTAAGATATACATAATATATTACTTGCTACAATTGGTTCCAATTAGAGGAAGGAAGAAGCCAATGGAACCGCAACCTCTACTAACTTTGAACTTGAAAAATAAATAATCACTAAAAGAATGAGTAAACATACTCAATGAGTCATAAATATATTACTATACTCAAGGTCACACGTGGTACTCAAATTAGTAGGAATTAATAAATAGGTAAGGTAATCAATCAATGGAACAATAATATCAAACTGGATCATATATGTTAATGGCTCAATAATTCAATTAAACATGAACATAATAGATACAGGGCCTCATGAAATAACTCGTGCAATATATAAAGTTGATCAAACCTTATGGCTAGAATATTAACTTTTCCTAGCAAAGGTCCAATAAGTAAAATCTATTGTGTACAATGCCGAAAGTTTTCACCCACTAACCCATTGGTTGGATAATTCATTCATATCATGTCATTAGGTATTTGATACAATAAGGGTCATTGGCATAAATATATTTAAATACAATGTCAATGACACTAAAAACTCAAATATTACCATCAAATAATCAATGATCACGTTAGGTCAAATAAAAGAATAGAAATATAGGCTTCAATCAAAATATAGGGTTTCAAAAAAAAATTATAATTTCAAATGATGTTATTTTTATGCAAAATAATACATTTATAACTCATCTTAACCTGTAGATTTCACATTTCCAATTTCCTAATTCCTCAGTCCAATGAAGTAGCATATATAGTCTTTCATTTACCTTTTATTATTTCTTCGATACTATACCTTTAATTAATTTCAATTTTGTCACACCCCAACTCCAGTGGTGCGACGTGGTGCGACGGTCCTAGGGCAAGGGTAGGCTTAAGGCCATCATAAACCCGTAGAACTCACAAATCATGAATCTCATCATCATCAAATAAATTACAACATCATATATTACATCTATTATGTCCATACATAGAATTAAAATCAATTATATCTTTCTATTATCATTTCATATCTTTCTCTTATTCCTTAATGATCAAAATATGCATATCACGTCAATGAGGAACAAGAGTACCCAAAAAGGTGACAATCATACATCAAAATATACTAATATCCTCGAATGACTAACTACGGAGCTCTAGAGTCTACTCCAATACATATTGTATCATAATACCATAAATTTAAATATACAAAATATCTCAAGATCATTATGATGAAGCTTCTTGGAATAAACAAGTCAAGAAGCCCGATCCTCTCTATTAGCTCCCTCACGAGCTATGATATCACCTGAAATCCACAGGAGAGGAGTGAGCCTTCAACTCAGTAAGATATGAATATTATAATCAAATATCTGAACATCGAATCATAGTCATGAACAAATAATTATACATATAGGTATGAAAGAAATCATAAGCTTTGCTTGAAGGAAATATGGTTCTAACAAATAAACTGGCTATATCAAATCTTGTCAAAATTCAAATCACGGTTCATATTTAGAACATAGAATGCCCACAAAGAATGGCATTATCAAATCTCATCTGGTAGAACTGATCTCATATCATATCATACGTATCGATAGCCTTGCTACCTTAACGTGCACACATGCTTGGCCATGCATGCGCCTAGAGCTCATGGCCCCCTCTAGGTGGAACACTGATAAAAACCCTATCAGCTGGGCTCCCAAAGTGCACAATGGACCAATGAATTTACTCTCATTGGAAAGAGCATCCTATTCATGGGTCATGGGGTTTCAATCTCATATAAAGCATATTGGTCGCAAGACCATCATCATATAGCATCATTCAGATCGAGTTTACAAACAAGAAACATATGGACTTGATTCAAAAAGGTTGATCAAGCCATTCTCATTATACAAGTATATATATATATATATATATATATATATATATATATATATATATATACATACATACAATAGGATAACAAATATAAGAATATTTTGGTCATTTTAATTTCACAGAACAATAATCAAATAGGATGTTCATACTTACCTCTTACACAAATTTCTCTTAAATTCCTCTTTAGAAATTTGCTCACTTAATTCCTCAATCAATTCGAAATTCCTCTCCTAAGAAATTTCCCCAAATATACAAAATTAGGATTTCTCCAAATCAATAATATTCAACATAATTTACTAATAATTATTTATCTTAGAGTCTCTATTATTAATTCTCAACAACAATTTTATTTATCTCTTAAAGAAAATCTGCATTTAATTTTTGGAGTTACTGTTCATGGCAGTTTCACCCAACAGATTTCTCCCACATTAATTACCATTAATAGTTTCAGATCAGTAGCAATAAATCTTGTATACCTAGTATTAATTATCCTAACCCATAAACTTAAATAAATCTCAAGAAAATAACTTAGGAAGAAAATTTACCTTATTTCCTTCAAACTGAAATTTCTGCAATTACTGCTCAAATCTGATAATTCTGCATTAATATATACTAATCTAGAAGTCTATTGCATTAATTTGAGTATTAATGCCTCTTCGTATATAAAATAGAACAAATCTTAGAAAAAGACTGAATTTACGAAATAAAGAAAGAAGGGAAAAATCGTGAAAACAATTCTGGACTGCTGGGGGTTTAAATAGACCTCTGCCCAGAAACACGCTAGTCAGCTCGCTTTGCCAGACCTGTATCGACAAAGCTACCTCGCCTAAGCCAGCTAGCCATCCCACTTCGCATTCCCAGCTCGCCAAACTTGATCCGGTATTGCCTCCTCGCATATGCTACCTCGCGTATGAGGCCTCGCCAGACTCTCCTCGTGAACTCTTCCTCTCATATGCCACTCCGTCTCTTCGCCTCTTTGCGAACTGCCACTTTGCACATTCCTTCTTCGCATAATGCCACCTCACCGTATCCTCTTCGCCAAAGCTCTTCACCTTAGCTCTTCGCCAAATCCTCTTCGCCTTAGCTCTTCGCCAAAGCTCTTTGCCAACTTCCTCTTTGCGAATTGCCACTTCGGCAAACTCACCTCGCCACTTCACCATTTCGCCACTTCGCAAAATGCCTCTTCTCATTTTGCTGGCTCGCCATAACAAAATTCCTCTAAGTTAAAATCCTGCCTGGACCTCCCATACTTAGCCAGCTCGCAAATGAGATACAAATATCCAAACGGACTAATTCTTTTTATCACTTAAAATCAACATGAAGGATCACAACATATCAAAATTTTAAATAAAAAGGAACAACACACAAACCGTGGTGACTCCCCAAAATCACCCAAACTTCTGCCCCAAAATCCAACCGAATAACCCTGAGGAAAAACACTCTCCCTAGAGATACACTTATCCAAAAATTCTGAAATTTTACATCCATTATCTCAACACACCAAGTAACATTTTTTATGTTCACACCTTTAGCTAATTATGCCTCAGTCATTCCCAGTAATTCCAAATAGGCACTGCATCCCTGTAGAAATTCTCAACCAGACCAATCTTGCGCAAATAGACACAACTCCTCACACACACAGAATTTTGCCAAACCATTTTATAGAATTATAATCAAGACATAAACTCACAACTTTTATGTTTTACACTTTATCAAATTATATCTTTAAGAATTTGAAATTATCATCACAAAATCCTGCAGTATCAAAATTAAAAATTCTAGAAATTCTTAACATTCTCATTTGAAATTTAAAATAATTCTCCAAACTTACAAAATCAATAAAAACACTATAAAATGGCAGATATTACATTCTTCCCCCCTTATATAAATTCGTCCTCGAATTTATAATAAGCTGCTTCAAATCTGAAATAAATGGGGATATCTTTCTTGCATGCTTTGCTCACTCTCCCAAGTGCACTCTTCCATCACTTGGTTTCTCCATAAAACCTTAACCATGGATATCTCCTTGTTCCTTAGCTTCTTAACTATTCGATCTACAATTACAATTGGGATCTCTTCATATGACAAATTCGGTTGGATATCCACTTCCGGCATTTGCAATACATGGGAAGGATCGACTACATATCTCCGAAGCATCGACACATGAAATACCAGATGTACCTTATCCATGCTAGGAGGCAAAGCCAACTTGTAGAAAACCTCCCCAACTCTGCTCAAAATCTCAAAAGGCCCAATAAACCTCGGAGACAGCTTACCTTTCTTGCCAAACCGTAGAACTCCCTTCATTGGAGATATCTTTAGAAACATAAGATCTCCAATGGAAAACTGAAGGTCCTTTCTCTTCGGATCGGCATAACTCTTTTGGCGACTGAAAGCTGTCTTCAATATTTCTTGAATCAATGGAACCTTCTCGAAAGTATACCTTATCAATTTCGGTCCTTCAATATGCTTCTCTCCAACTTCATCTCAACATAAATGAGATCTACATTTCCTTCCATACAAGGATTCATAAGGAGACATTTGAATTATGGAGTGATAGCTGTTATTATAGGCAAATTCAATCAAAGATAAGTGAGCATCCCAAGCTCCTCCAAAGTCTAGAATGCACATCCTTAGCATGTCTTTTAAAGTTTGGATGGTCCTTTCTGATTGCCCATCTATTTGCGGATGAAAAGCCGTGCTGAAATCAAGCTGAGTACCCAAACACTCTTGCAATTTCTGCCAAAATCTCGAGGTAAACTGAATACCTCTATCTGATATGATAGAAACTGGTACTCCATGAAGCTTTACAATCTCATCCACATAAATCTGGGCATACTGAGAAACTCCATAAGTCGTCTTGACTGGTAGGAAATGAGTCAACTTGGTCAATCTATCCACAATGACCCATATCAAGTCATAGCCTCTTAAAGTTCTTGGCAATCCGACCACAAAATCCATGGTCACTCTTTCCCATTTCCATTCCGGCAATGGCAACTCTTGGAGTAATCCAGATGGCTTCTGATGCTCAAACTTGACTTGCTGACAAGTTAAACACTTGGCCACATACTCAGCCACATCTCTCTTCATTCCACTCCACTAATATGACTTCTTGATATCATGATACATCTTTATTGCACCTGGATGCACATTATACTTGGCATGATGTGCTTCCTTAAGAATCATATCTCTCAACCCATCAACTGCTGGAACACATAACCTATTACCATGTCTTAACAAGCCATCAATCATATGAAATCCTGGAGCTTTTTCTAATCCCACTTCATTCTTTATCTTTACCAACTGAGGGTCTCTATCTTGAGTTTTTCTAATTTTCTCAATGAGAAGCGGCTTAACTTGGAAATTTGCCAAAAGCACTCCTGACTCTGACAATTCCCAACTGATTCCCATATCATGCAATCCTTGCACTTCCCTCAGGGACCTTCTGCTCACTTGAATATGGGACAAACTCCCCAAGGACTTCCTACTCAATGCATCCGCTACCACATTGGATTTCCCTGGATGATATAAGATTTCACAGTTATAATCCTTAAGCAATTCAACCCATATTCTTTGCCTAAGATTAAGATCCTTCTGCTGAAAGATATACTTCAAACTCTTATGATCTGTGAAAATCTCACACTTCTCACCATATAAGTAGTGTCTCCAGATTTTCAATGCAAACACTACCGCAACCATCTCAAGATCATGAGTGGGATAGTTCATCTCATGCTTCCTTAACTGCCTCGAAGCATAAGCTATCACTCTTCCGTACTGCATAAGCACATAGCTAAGCCCCACTCGTGATGCATCGAAATACACCGCATAGCCTCCTTCACCCGACGACAAAGCTAACATAGGTGTCGTGGTGAGACAAATCTTCAACTTCTGGAAGCTCTCTTCTTATTCATCTGACCATAGAAATTTGACTTGCTTCTGAGTGAGCTTGCTCAAAGGAGCTGCAATCTTGGAGAAGTCTTGAACAAATCTCCTGTAGTTGCCTGCTAAACCCAAGAAACTTCTGACTTCTAAAACATTCGTGGGTCTAGGCCAACTAAGAATTGCATCAATCTTCTTAGGATCAACTCTAATCCCTTCCTTGCTCACTATATGCCCCAGAAAGCCCACATTCTCTAGCCAGAATTCACACTTCGAAAGCTTCGAAAATAGCTGATGCTCCCTCAAAATCTGCAACACAACTCTAAGGTGCTCTTCATGCTCTTCTTTACTCTTAGAATATACAAGAATGTCATCAATAAATACAATGACAAACTTGTCCAAGAATGGCCTGAACACCCTATTCATCAAATCCATGAATGCAGCTGGTACATTTGTCAATCCAAATGGCAACACTAAGAACTCATAGTGTCCATATCTGGTCCGGAATGCTGTCTTCGATACATCCTTATTCCGAATTCTCAATTGATGGTATCCCAATCTCAAGTCTATCTTGGAGAAATGACTTGCACCTTGCAGCTGATCAAACAAATCATCAATCCTTGGCAAAGGATACTTGTTCTTGATGGTCACCTTGTTAAGCTGCCTATAGTCTATGCATAACCTCATAGAACCATCCTTCTTCTTCACAAAGAGTACAGGTGCTCCCCATGATGAACTACTAGGTCTAATGAATCCCTTGTCAAGCAGATATTGCAACTGAGTCTTCAACTCTTTCAACTCCACTGGTGCCATACGGTAGGGAGGAATAGAAATTGGACTTATGCCAGGTAGCAACTCTATACAGAACTCTATCTCTATATCCAGTGGCAAACCAGGAAATTATTTAGGAAATATATCCGGGAACTCATTAACTATAGGAATCTGCTCCATACTCTTCACTTCCTTATCAGTGTCCCGAACATATGCCAAATACCCTTGGCAACCCTTCCTTAACAATCTTCTTGCCCCAATAGTCGATATCACATTGTATGGCGCTTTGCTCCGTTCCCCTTGGAATTCAAATTCCTCACCCGAAGGTGACTTAAAGATAAGCTTCTTCCCATTACAATCAATAATGGCATAATGCTTGGACAACCAATTCTTGCCTAATATCACATCAAACTCCAACACTGGTAATTCAATCAAATTTACATCCAAGCTCTAATCACTTATGCTAACCACACAAGATGAATAGGAGTTCCGAACCTCAATCTCCTCCTCCAAAGGAGTAGACACAATCAACACATTCTTAAGCAAAACACAAGGCACATGCAACTTCTTAGCAAAGCAGGATGATACAAATGAATGCGTAGCTCCTGAATCAAACAAAACTCTAGCATTCAAGGCTTGAATCGGAAGAATACCTATAACCACAATATTGGATGCTTGGGCTTTATGCTAAGCTAAGGTAAAAACTCTTCCTCTACCTCTACCCATAGGAGCTAATCCAGAAGCCTGAGACTCATGCTGACCTGATCCTCTACCAGCTTCAACATTTCTGCCCAAATTACCTCTACCTCATCCTGGATGTTGACCAATGCTCCTGTCTCTGCTCATCTGAACTGAAGCCTAAGAAGCCTGCTGTCTAACTTCAAAAGAAGACCGTAGACAATCCTTGAGAAGATGACCATGCTGTCCACATCCATAACATGCACCTGATGCATAAAAGCAAGGTCCTATGTGAAGCTTACCACATGTAGGACAAGAAGGATTAGTCCTAGGTAGTGCTGAACTAGCTGCATTGTGGCTCACTTGAGGAACAAATCTGGAGGGATTCGTCCTCTGCTGAAATCTCCATGATGGCCCTCTAAATCCCCCTCTAGCAACCGATTGAGGCACAATATTCACACTTTTCACCCCACTGTCTTGCCTAGCAGAGCTCCCAACCTTAGCCTTCTTCTTCTCTTCTCTCTCGGATCTAGATTCCATTTCTCTGTTCTCAATCACTCTTTGGAATAGGAATCAAACTCAAGAGCAGCCAAAACTTTAAATAACGAAGCCACCAATCCCCTATGGAACCGCTGAATCCATGCCGCTTCAGAAGGTACAAGAGCTGGAGCAAACTTACTCAGCTGACTGAACTTCTTTGCATACTCAAATACAGTCATACCCGGAGTCTGAACCAACCTCTCAAACTCCATAGCTTTAGCATCCCTTACACTCTCCGAAAGAAATTCATCAAGGACCATTTATCTGAATCTCTCCCATGATAGCTCTTCATTATCTTGAAGCATACCAGAAATGCTTCTCTTGAACCAGTCCTTCGCTTCAGCTTTCATCAAATATCCAGAAAACACAATGGCTCTCCTATCAGGAATCCTCAAAATTTGGACTTTCTCTTCTATCTCTTTCAGAAAATCTGTAGGATCTACCTCACCTCGATACTCTTAAGGCTTGAGCTTTAGAAGCTTCTTAAAAGAAACCTCCTCAACCTGGTGCACCACTGAGGGTAGGGGTGGAGGAACTGGAATATCTGGAACTACTTGAACAGGAGGAGCCTGCTGCTGCCTCTGCTGAGTAATAAACTCAGCTAATACCTCATAGTTCCTCTGCAGCTGATCTAACTGCTGCGCCATATTAGCCACATCTACTGGTGGCACAGGAGGAACCTCATCTCCTTTCTTCCCTCCTACTGAACCCTCTTCAGAAGGAAATTCCCTCCTAGGACAGCCTCGACCTCTTCCTCTACCGTGATGTGGAGGTATCTCGATACTGATAAGAAGAACAAACACATCAGACTCGCTACGCATACTTAACGTAGATATACATTTCAAAGGAAGACACAACTGGACGAGACATGATCCTATGTTTCGTAGATAACTTAATCAACTCTCCACAGGTCACCCAGACTTGCTGCCTTAGAATCTCTCCGAACATGTCTGATAAAACCCACTCTACACTGAGATACACTTATCCAAAAATTCTGAAATTTTACAGTCATCTTCACAACACACAAAGAAACATTTTTTATGTTTACAACTTTAGCTAATTCTGCCTCAGTCATTCTCAATAATTTCAAACAGACACTGCATCCCTGCAGAAACTCTCAACCAAATCAGTCTTGCTCAAATAGACATAACTCATCACACACACAGAATTTTGCCAAACCATTTTACAAAATTATAATCAAGACATAAACTCACAACTTTCATGTTTTACATTTTACCAAATCATGCCTTTAAAAATATGAAATTATCATCAAAAAATCCTACAGCATCAAAAATCAGAAATTCCTGAAATTCTCAATATTCTCATTTAAAATTTAATTAATTCTCCAAACATACAAAATCAATAAAACACTACAAAAATGGTAGATATTACAATAAGTGTCTATAACACTCAAGCTAAGTTATTTCAATAATACAAGATGAAGTACAATAATTTTTATATTTCTTGAACACAAAACAAAAGGGATTAAAATATAAATGTTCAAGTTTACAAGAGAGAATAGAGTATGAGAGCTTTTTGCAATAAAATAGTTTTTGTAGGCTTTTTTATAATGTTCAAAAAATTTGTTCTAACTTCAAATGATCTCATATTTATAATCTACAAGCCTTGTGTAATAAATATGACCATTCTGGATACATTAAATGCAAGATCTCCCTTAATATTTGTTTCCAACGACTATATTTTTTAAACAGGGTTGTCAAATACGTCTTAGTAACGGCTGTTAAGAGAGAGTAACAGTCGTTAAGCCTTATATTATAATGGTCGTTGATGAACTGTAACAGGCTTGAAAATTTATTCTAAGTCTCAAACCATTTTGTGAAGTCAGAGTGTAACAGGCGTGAAATGATTCTTCATGGGTGTTACTAAATGAGATGTAATGGGATTTACAAAGTCTTCAAGGGCGTTAGTTGCTGTAATGCGTTTTACTGAGTCTTTAATGGGTGTGAAAATGCTTTGTGTCTCCACTGAATTTTAACTTTTTAGACGTAACAACGTTATGATATCTTCACGGGCGTTACAATAAGTTTGACCAACTTTGATGTTGTTTTCCATGTTTTTCCTGTTAACAGACTTAAAACAACTTATAATACAGTATATGGAGCACAAAATAACTATACAAGGAGGTTTTACATATATTATAAAAATCAATAAGGGTTCAACAATCTCCCCATTTTTTATGATGAGAAAACTTACTTTAGATTGAGCATTTAGCATAAAAGTCAAAGTTATTGTCCTTACTCCCTCTTAATCTAAGCCATCTCATTTTAGCTCAAATACTCTAATAAAACTCAAATATAAATTATCAGCACAAATGTTCACAATCTTAATATAATACCAAAAGTTTTAAACCTGTCAATAACATTCAAATTATTGTGCAATACATGCTCAATATCAATTCAAATACAACTTTTAATCAAATATGACTCAATACCAATTAGCCAATATCAAATAGCTTAATATGTACGCTCAATACCATTACCATTAAGCTCAATGCTCAATATGGCTCAAACAATCAATTGATCAATATACAATATATACCAGTTCTCCATTTTTCTATTTTTTATAATATACAATATATATTATTTCTCCATTTTTCTCCCCTTTTTTGTCAAACATCAAAAAGAGAGAATATAGATGTTATTCTAAAAACTTTTTTGAAGGAAGAAGTTGATTCTTTGAAATGAGAAAGTCAACTTGTTAAACTCCTCAATGGAGGAAGAAGAATCCATCTCCAACATATACAAAAGATTTTAATCAATCATTCAAATGATTCAATAGCATAATCAACCAATAAATTAATATAGCCAAAAAATCATAATCAATTATAACCAATCATTCAAAATCATTTAGAATTAATCATTGAACTAATCAACTAATTATAATCATTGAAAAGCATTCAATTAAAAGAAAACATCATATATATATATATATGACTATAGCCAATAATATCCAAAAGAGAATGACCAATATATACTCAAACTATTCAATGGCCAAATACCTAAAATATCAACATGATCAAAGCTTAAACATAGGCTATCTAAAAACGTAGCCTTAAATAACGTACTGAAAAATAAAAAATGCCAAGAAGCAGTAATGTATATGAACAAACTATAAGTGTCCAATGGTCAAAAGAAAAATCAAGAGGGGTCATGAGAGGGAGGAGGAACATGTGAAGCAGGAGGAACTAGAGAAGAGTTTGAATGATCAACACCAACCACTATGTCCTTTCGAAGAAGCGTAAGAGACTCCTTGAGGTCTAATTGTGTCACCTCAATTGTTGTTATCCTTGAGTTGATCTTGCCTACCTCTTTGATTAATACCTTCTTTATATGGTCTAATCAATCTAATAGCTAAGCCTGGAAAGGATCAGAAGGAGGAGAAGAAGAAGGAGCAATAGTGCCAATCTCTATATCAGGAGGAGGAATCAACTCATCAACCATAACATCAATGCTATCAATGGAGTGTGTATCCTCATCATCCTAAACCAGAGTCCATGATTTGCCAACTTTCTTGGCTATGCCCATATCATGAAACGTTGACATATTAATATAATCTATAGAAGTCATCGTGACCTTATGTTCCAGATTTTGAGTCATCTTAAAATGTATGGCTAGCTCACTTATATACATTCCCAAGAGCAACCTTCCTTTGTTCTTTAGGCTCATGTCCTTAAAAGTTTCGGCTAAACATCTAGCCACATTAAAGTCCTTTCCCTTCTTCAAGCAATATAAGACAAACAATTCTTTCTTACTCACATTGCCATTGTTGTCCCCTTTGGCAAATATCTAGTAAGTGAGGAATCTGTTAAATACCCTTAAAGAGAAATTATGAAATTTTGAAGCTTTAGTAAACCTAGGATCATATTTTTCAATACCCGTCAATTCTTCCCAAGTCTCATTTACACCCCAATCATCAAGTATATTATCATGTCCATATGTTTTTATCTTAAAAATGGGACCTAATTCTTTGTATTTCACGGTTCTTCTAGCATTTCCTAAAAAAAAAAACATCATTTCCCCCTAAACAGTCACAAATAAAGTTGAGAAGAATTCATTGTTGCGACTTTGCGGTACTGCAAGTATACAGGTCGCGTGGCAAGTAATAGTGATGAGAAAGTATCGTTCCCACGAGGAAGGGGATATCAACGAATCACTCCTAATTATTGCTATTATTTGGAAAATAATAAAGTTGG
>CANXYC010486279.1:0-25036 GCA_948193065.1 Aleurites moluccanus
TTCAAATTTTATAAAAATAAGAAAATAAATTAAATAATTAAAAAGTAATTTTATTTATTTTAATTTTAGAAAAGTAAATTGTTAAATAAAAATTAATTATTTTAATTTAATAAAAAGTAATTTTAAATTAAAAATGATATTAATTTTAATTTTAACTAAATAAAATAATTAATTTTTATTTATTTATTAATTTATTTATATATTTAATTTAAAAAATACTTTTTTGTAAATAAATAAAATTTTAAGAACTAAATTGTAATTTGTCAATTACTTTTTAATCTTTATGGAGCCCAGGGATAGAAGTCAATGATCCAAAGGGTCGGAATTATAGATTTTAATAAAGTTAGAGTCAAAATTGTATCTCAAAAAATATTAAAAGTCAATGTGCTTATAGAGCAAAACAGCAGGATTAAAATTATATCTTATCCCTTCTTTTTAAGTAAGGATTTGACTAGTAGTTGCTCCTGTGGTTGCTTGCTAGAGTTCATAAAGCTAGTCATTTAAGGTATAACTTTGAGTTTATATAAGCCAGAATGAGTAGAAATTTAGGTAAACAGTCAAAATTTGCAAGTAACAAGAGTAGCTAGACTGCAAAATTGCAGAAATAAAGTAGATTATGCAAGCTATTTGCCAAGTAGTTAAGGCACTGCAAACAGTACGTCAATAATAAAAAGGTTTAGGCTTCCATCCTAAACTTACTTAGGCATCATACCTAAGGTTCCATAGGCATTGCACAGCATAAAGGAGCATAACTGCTGGAATTTTTGTTGACTGAAAAACTGAACAAAACATTGGTAAATATTGACTCAACTATCCCAAACCCTTAAGCCACAGGACTCTCAAAACTAATCTTAAGCTTGATGGGTTTGGACTCCAAATTAAATGGATTAATTCTATCTTAACCCAATAAGGACTTGAATTAATATATCCAAATAAAACTAAAGGCTCCTAAAAACCAGGCTGACAGTCTTTCTAGTCCAAGTGAAAATTATAGATAGCTCCTACTTCCTAAAAGAAAAAATTATGCAATTTTCTGCTTAAGAATATGAAAGCAAGATGGACCACTAAGGTCCAGTTAAGTTCCTAACCAAGCATTTCATCATTAGCCATGTGCATAGCCCTACGTGACATGTAGACTATAACTTTAAGTTCCATTAGTTTTTAAATTTGAATTTTCCAGACTTCCTTGTCTGCATCTTTTGAACATATCTATACATGTTCTATAAGCAATCACTGCATATGTCTGTCAGAAAATGTTGCATTTAGGTATCATGTTACCTACATTTGTTTTTCTTTTGGTTTTATTTGGTGGGTGTTAGACTTTTGACATCGTGATTCCTTGTAATGCACACTAAATTTAAATGAATTTGAGACTGTGATTCCTTGTAATGCAACTAAATTCATATGAATTAAATCTATTGCTAATACTTCATTATATGCTTTAGTTGCTTATTATCTATGGAAATTACTTGGAACCATCAACATAAGTTAATTATTATTTAATCTCTGAGATTTGTCGAAATTAACAAAGTGATCCCTGCATTTTAAAAAATTCACTATTTAGTTCTCGTCTTTTGATTCTGTCATATGAATGAGTCATTCCATCCTTTTTTTTTTTTTTACAAATTCTGTTAAAAAATTAAAAATAAAAGAAAATAACTTTTAATACCTAAAATACCATTCTTTTTTTTTTTTTTTTTTTTTAAATTAAGGGTATTATTTTAAAATAAAACTCATAACCTCTCTCTCTCTCTCTCTCTACATATAAATCTATAACTACAAAAAATTCTTATAAAAAATCAAGTTTAAAACAAGGCAACAAAACACCAAAGAGAAGCAATAAAAGACAAAATTTAGAGTAAGTTATTATATGTATTATGTTGAGACGAAATTGCATGCAAAATTGGTGAGAGAAAAAAATAGAGAAAGTAACTAAAAAAAAAGTTTGGGATTTTGTTATAGTTTTGTGTGTATTTGTAAGAATTTTTGTTTGGTAAAGAGCAGAGGGAGTAGCAAGATTATTTGGCAGAGCAGAGAGGGTGAGACGAAAGCTTAAGAGTTAGTTACTATTTAGTCCTTCTGATTTGTCAAAATTAATGAAATGATCTCTGCTTTGTTGTGGCTAATTTGAAAAATTTAATGATAAGTGAAATTTTGGTCATTTATAGTTATTTAACGGTAAAGATGGACGAAATGACCAATTCATTCACGGAATGGAAAAATAGGGACTAAATAGTGAATTTTTCAAAATACAATGATCATTTCGTTAATTTCAATAAATCTCAGGGACTAAATAATAATTAACCCTTATTATTATTGTTATGTGCTTATGGTTTTGTTTTTCTTATAATTTGTTTACTGTATCAGGGCTTTGGTGCTTGGTCTTTCATGTTTGTTGGATCGTTTGATGTATGGCACATGGGTCATAGTGCCTCTTAATTTTCTCAAGTTCAATTTTCTTTCTTCTGGAGGAGATTATTACGGAACTCACAAGTGGCACTGGTACTTCTCTCAGGGATTTTCTGTTATGCTCTTCACTTTCTTACCATTTGCAATAGCTGGCAGCATCAAGTCTAAATGTTGGAAGCTTTCTGGTCTTATTGCATGGGTTTTAATTATTTACAGTATATTGGGTCACAAAGAATTCAGGTATTTCACTGGCATTTGTTTTTCTGCATGCAATCTATTGTGCATCCTTGACTGATTGGCACAAATTCTTAAATGTAATTCATCCTTAATTATGCCATTGGCTATAGGTTTGTCTTGCCTGTGCTGCCATTAGCTTTGATGTTCTCTGGATATGCATTATCTATGATGGCAAGACCAGATTCACCAAATGATAATAGGAAAGGTTCTTCATACAGTCATAAAAAATGGCCATCAAAAGTGGGATTCGCTGTCATCTTCTTGTTAGCTACCAATATTCCAATGGCTTTCTATATGAGCTTTGTTCATCAGGTATATGGGTGCCTCTTCTGTAGTCACGGAGCTGACTACAAGCCATTTAATCTAACAGCTTCATATGGTTCATTGCTTAGATGTCGATTTCAGAATTAAGAAAATATTAGGATTTACTTTGTTTTTATTCCTTCATTTTCTTTTATCTGCACACTGTTGTGCAATTAACATGGGAGAAAACTTTTTTTTTTACCTAAAAAGAAAGAGATATAAAGAGAGGAGAGAAGGGGGATGGGGGAAGAAAAACTACCGGTAAAAAGGTTAGTATGATATTGTCTAGTTTCTATATGGTTCTCTTTTATTGATACTTTCAAGCATCATGACAGAGGGGAACTGAGGATGTAATGATCTATCTATCGAAAGAAGCCCGCAATGAGAAAGTAAAAAGTATTCTATTCCTAATGCCCTGCCACGCCACACCTTACTACTCTACTCTCCATCACTGTTTGCCTATGCGTTTTCTAGACTGCTCACCAAGGTTTGAACTTTTGTCGATTTGGTTGAAGTATAGTTTTCTTTTTCATGCTTTATTTTGATGATGCTATGTAAAAATTTTCATTATGATCTGATATCTCAATCCTCCAGTGATGAGAAAGGAATCCCTGATGAATCTGATCATTTCATGATGGATCCTGTTGGTTTTGCATCAGAATTGGCAAAAAACTGGTCCTTGCCAAGTCATGTTGTATTATTTGATTCAGAGGAGAGACTGTTGAAGGATTTTCTGATATCACATTCTTTCAGAGAGGTACATGACAAGCTTTTACTTATTTATCATCTATGTAGTTCTGCTTTCAATCCTATTCCATTCTTTTCTTTTTTTATCCAAGTATATAATGTAATGACAGATAAAAAGGTTTTTCCATGCTCACTTCAAGGTCGACCGTGATCTCCAGGCATCAGTTGTTGTATATGCTTTAACTGATTAAATGCTCCATTGTTCATTTGTTTTTTCCCCATTGTAAACCAAATTATTGTTCAAAGTATTTAGGTGTTAACAGTTTAAGATCTGAAACAGCTGAGGTGCATTGAACTTCATAAAGGAAATTTTGCAGTTAACTTACTGGACACTTTCTGTTCCTAAGATGATTATTATTTATTTATCACTATTTATTTCATCTTAAATTACTCATTATAAATATACTATAAAATTTTCTCTTCTCATCTCATTCCTTTCCCTTTAAGAAACTCAAATCTCTTGCCCCTTTCTACTGTTACCCTCTAATAATGAATGTCCTATAACAATCTGAATCATTTGTCTCATTTGGTATTTCATCTCTTATTCCATATATTTTTTATATGTCACGTCACTTATAAAAAAATATTGACTGTCAAAATATTTTTTAAAAAAAGTGATATAATGCATAAAAAAATAGATGGGCCGAGAGATATGATACTAAATAGAATAGAGGATTCAAATTGATAATGTGAATGTATAATATATTATCTACGATTTCCTGCAATATGAATTTCACACAATTGCTCAATAGGTAATTATAAATATTATATATTCCATAGAAATTTTTATTTTTTTTTTGTTATGAATTGTAACTGATGATGCAGGCTTCATGAATTGTTTTTGTTTAAAAAATATAACAAGTTTCTAGAAAAGAAGCAAGTTAAAAGATGTACTAAATATAGAAAAATTCCAACTTATGGCAGTCAATGATTCTGTTTTTTCTTTTGGTACGTATGAAATATTTTATGTTGACTATGACATAAACTATTGACTTCGCTAAAATTTCCAATTCAAATACTTAAAATATTTAAAATATAGCCTGCGAATATATATATATATATAAGAAGGATTTCAAATCCAAACTTTATGTAATAAGAGAAGACGTAATGCATTAATTTACCCCAATTTGTATTATTTTATAGGAAAAATATATAAATTTGATGCTAATATTTATCCAATAAAGTGCATCATTCATTTATATTTTTTAAGTTATAAAAATAATTATGATGTTATAAAAATGGATTATCGCACATTTTCTGATTAATTTAATTAATTATATTTTTTACTTATTAATTAATATTTTAATTATTTTTAAGTTAATTATAATATTTTTTTCAAATTATTTTTATTAAATAAAATTTCAATTTCAAATAATTAAACTTTAAAATTTTCACTTTTGAAGAGAAGAGTTGGTTGGTTCGAAAAGTAAGCAAGTTTGCCAGGAAAAAGCCCAGTCAGCCACCAACTCTGTGCAAAAAAGATAGATATTCGCGTAACACAGGCGGTTTTTATATTAAATTTATATATATATATATATATATAAAAGCATTAAGTTGAAATGATTTTACCATGTTTCAAATAATTCTTTTAATAAAAATTATCATTTCATTATTTTTTTAATTCAGATTAATATTTATATAAATTAATATATTCAATATATTAAAATATCATTATATTAAAATATATTTTATAAAATATAAATTAAATAAAAAATATAAATAATGCACAAAATGTGACTTAATTTTGAATTGAATTGAGTTTAAAGCTAAATATAGTAGAGTTAAAGTTAAAATTGAGTTTATTGGAGTCTAAAAATTCACAATCGAAAAAAATTACTCTCACGTCTTGTTTCAATATAAATATTTTAATTTTAAATATGATTATTTAAAAAAAAATAATTTATTAAAATTTTTTTAATTTATTTTAATATTTTTAATTTATTAATTACTTTAATTTTCTCTATTATTTTAATTCTTTTATATTCTATATTTTTTAATTAATTTTTATATTTTTAACTTATTTTTAAATAAAAATATTATTATAAAATTAAGATAAAATATAATTTGAATTAAAAAAATAAGATAATTAAATTAAAATATATAAAAAAAATATTTATTATAAAATGGATTTGAGTATTATTTTTTAACTTTTTTCATAATATAAATCAAATTAATATTAAAATAAATATTAAAGTGAAATTTTAAAAAACTACTCCAAACTTCATCCCAAACAAATATCTACACATCTGATTTTCCACTCGCCCTCTAATAACCTTTTTCTTCTACTTTCTTTATTTTCTCTCAGATGCATCCATTAGCCTTAAACAAACGAACACAACCACAACTCACCACCCAAATGAGCGGCGCCACCAGCTTTGGCCGGTTCTACGAAACCTGGTTTGACCAACTCAACCACTTAGTTCATCAACTAAGCAAAGCCCCAAAACCCCCAACCACCCAAGACGATGTAACCCATCTGAGTCATCTAGTTGATAAGCTAATGAATCACTATGCAGAGTACTATAGGGTGAAATCGGTGGCGACGGAGCGTGACGTATTGTCAGTGTTCACAGCCTCTTGGCTCTCGTCCCTTGAGCGGTCGCTCCACTGGATTGCTGGATGGCGGCCGACCACTTTGTTTCACCTTGTGTATACAGAGTCCAGTATACTTTTTGAATCTCATATTGTTGATATTTTAAGAGGCCTAAGGACTGGAGATCTTGGTGATCTTTCACCAACTCAATTCAGGCAAGTTTCTTTCTTTCTTTTTTTTTTTTTCAATTTTTTTGTTGATTTATTTTCATATATATTTTAATTTGCATGCATGTTAATGTTACTTCTTAAAAAAAAAAAACAAATTTTATATATACATAATATATAATTTCTAAGAATTCATTATTGTTTCAAGATAATGAGATGATAAATTATCAACTATAACAGGAAGTACACTCTGTCTAGTCTCCTAAAAATAAAAAAGTAGAAGTGAATCATATGAATACATATCAATTTTAATTTTTATTAGTTTTATTAAGTGGGAATGAATTATGAATTTATCCAGATAAATGTTTATATTATGTGATTCTGAATTTATTATTTAGAGAAATATTTATTTATTATTAAATTCTCCTTAGTATTTATTTTTATTGTTATTATTGCTAAAATTTTGATTATAATTAATATCCATTATTGGTTGAAAAAACTTAAAAAATAGGAGAGTGAGTGAGTTGCAGTGCGAGACAGTGAAAGAAGAGAATGCAATAACAGATCAACTCTCAGAATGGCAAGAGGGTGCAAGTGAGTTAGTGGGGTCCTCTTATGGCACCGACATTGATGAGAAGATTGGACGGCTGATAACCATTGTGCACAAGGCAGATGATCTACGGCTCAGAACAGTCAGGATGGTCGTGGAACTGTTGACCCCACAACAGGCAGTAGAGTTCTTGGTTGCAGCTGCTGAGTTACAGTTTGGAATCCGCTTCTGGGGGAGAAATCAGGACCGTCAACGTCAGAATGTGCGAGTTTGATTGGATTTAGTAGATGGAAAATGGTACTGCTTGTTTTACACTGTATTCATTAGGTGTAAAATTACTGTGCAGACCAAATAAATAAAGTGATATTTTTGTAATATTTTTTTTTATGTATTGGGTACTGCATTGGCCTTTTTTTTTAATGTTATTTTTTTCAGTAAAAAATACTTTATATTTATTTTGCTATAGATTTTTTTTTATCATATTGAATATAGATAGAGATAGAGAAAATTTAATGAGTATTTGATAAAATTTTTAATATAATTATTAAATTTTTTATTTTTAATAATTATATTAAATTTATTCGCTAAATTTTTTTTAACGATAATTATTATGAGGAATTTTGATCTCTTAAACTCTTATATATATATATATATATATATATATATATATATATATTAATTCGCCCTTAATAATAAATAGTAGAGTTAAAAGTCAAAAGTCGAGTAGATTATTTTTTTAAAGTTCTATGTTTTTATTTTAAAGTTAATTTGTTATTTGTATATTTTTTTAAAATTTTTTAATAAAAAATAATTTATTTTTCTATTAATTTTGATATTTTCTTATATGTTTATGTAGATAATTAAATAACAGTTATTTTTATAAAAAAAATAATTTATATTTATTTAAATAAAAATATTAAATTATTTTTTTAAATAATTATTATATATATTTATAATTTTATCAAATATTTGATAACATTCGGCAAACAGTTAATATATGAAAATTAAAGAGAGAGCTTGATTCGGAACACAATAATAGGAGTAAAGAAACGTGTCAAGATGCAAGCTTCCAAGCAACATGCACTGAGACACTTGCAAGTGTTTGTAGCAAAGATGTCGCCTTTATAGAACATTTACAATTCTTCAGTGACCCAAGTGCTATTAAAATTGGCTCTCTCTCTGTCTCTCTCACACACACATACCATTTCCAACTTGTTAACAATTAAAGTGGCAATATTATATTATATTATTTGTTATTAGAGAGTTCTTTTTTTGAGAATAAATATTATATTATTTTATTAAATTACACACAGCATGAGAATGAGTGTATATCTTGGACTTCTTCAAACTTCTTAAATATATATATATATATATAAATTTTTTAATTGATCTCTTAAAAATTTTAAATATATATATAAATTTTTAATTAATCATTAAAAAAAATTATATATAATTTATAATATTAATTTTTTTTATTAATTTAACTTTATCTCTTATAATAACATTAAAATTATATGTAAATTTTTGATTAATTTTTTAAAAAAATTATATATAATTTATAATACTAAATTTTTTTATTAATTTAATTTTAGCCTTTTAACAAAACTTTCTGTTACATCCCTATATATATTACATATATATAATTTATATATTAGGTTCAATTTTTTTAGTTTAACATTAATACTATCTTAAATTATTTTTCACCTTGAAAAGAGTATTTTTATTCATTCTCAACTCACATATTTTTATATAATTGTGAAATTAATAATTTATTTGTTTATTTTAAACTTCTTACGATAATAATAATTTTTTAAAAAAATTGATTTATATTACATTAAGGGACACTTTCGTACATATAATTACATTTTTATTTTTTAAGATAATATCATAATGAAAATAAATAATTATTTTCACATTAAAATATCAATTATTATTGATATTTAAAGAGTAAAATTTTTAAAACTCAAAATAAAATAGAGTCAAAATGAGGAGAAATTAATAAATTGAGAGGGTTAAAAGGAATACATCAAAAATTGGGTTAAAATAAATAAAGAAGGATCAAAGTGAGAGGCTAAAATGAAAAGGAATCAAATTGGTTAAGTTGACAGGGAGTCAAATGAAGAGATGTCAAAGTTGAAAGGGGTCAAATTCAAATATAAATTATATTCTATTAGGATTAATTAACCTCAACCAATTCAAATTATTTTATATATTTCGTTTAAATAAGATTAATATTCAACGAATTTGAATTGTTTTTGCGAGTTAAAATAAAATTATCCTCAACTAATTTAAGTTATTTTATGTTTCTAGTAAATAAGATTAAAATGAGTCAGTTTGGATTGTTTTTATGAGGTAACACAAAATTTACCAACTCTAATTAAACTATTATAATTATTTTTGAAAATTTATATTTTGAAAATTCATTCATTTATAAAATAATTTTTTTTAATATTGGGAATGAAAAATATGCACTTATCGCTAAATTATATTTTAATGTATATTTATAAAATAATCTCTTAAAAATCAAATAATTAAATATATTTAAATATAATTTAATAATAAATATATATATCATCTAATTAATCCTCAAAATCTAAAAAAACATAATAGTGAAAAGTAATTTTAGCTCATAACAGAAAAAAAAAAGTTTTAATCTTGAGTTTTTATTTATTGAGACTTTGAGGAATTACTATAGGAAAACAATTTCCTTTTGAATTAATTTGAGTGCAAACGGCTAGGAAATAAAAAAAGAAAAAAAAAACAAGGAAAATTTAAGATGTCGGTCCTAATAACAGATTGAATTGAACAACAATTAAATTAAAAATGCATAAAATTCGTACGGCGTGATATCAAAGCAAACCAAATCCACCCAAAATGTAAAATTACAATGGATCTCTTGGTTTTAGTAAGATGGCCCTCCACACATATTGAATTTTGTACTTATTTTTTCTTATCTTAATTAAATTATTAAAAGAACTTTTATTTAAATATTTTTATTATCTTTAATTTTTGATTTTTTTAAAAATAGTACTTAATAATAATTATATTATTGCACACCGATACATAATCCAATGATAAATACATATTTTTCTGAGTAATAAATTTATAATCAATTCTTCTTTTTTTAATATTTAAAAAAAATAATTACTTTTAATATTTGAAATATATATTTTAATTTTCGTCCCCAAAAAATATGAATCTATCCCTGACCCAAAAGAAATTCAAATATGTTGTTTAGAATATAGGTTGAAAAATGGAAAAAAAATAATATAAATTATTGTTGCTAAAAATCCTGTACAGTAGACCTCTGGAACAATAAAATTGATACTTGAATAGCAGAATGAAGATTATCAAAACAGTACATGTAATTGATAAAAAAAAAATCATTTGAATTGAATTTCAGTAAAATCTGTTTTTCTAAACATGGGATATGAGTTGGTAGTCATAAATAATAAATATTAATTTTCTACAAGTTTGAATTAATTAATTCAAACCAACAAAATATTATTTAAAGCATAAGAAAATAATCAAGTTAAAAACACATTAATTTTATATGAAAAATCCTTTTTACTAGAGGGAAAAATTATGGGACAAACTCTGAATAATTTCACTATAATCAAAGAAACTAAGTGTAATATCACTTAAGTGAAGACAGATATAGAAATTTAAAAATAAGGAGGCCTCTCACGCCAACGTAAAAATTTTAGAAATAAATATTATAATAATAAAATAAATTTATTTAAAAAATATAAAAATAATAAAAAATATTGTATATATATTTCAATTAAAAATAATCAAAAATTATTATAATATTATTTGGAAAAAAAATAAAAGAAATTGTGGAAGAAATTGAAAAAAAAATGAAGGAAAACTAGAAAAAAAATAAAGAAAAATACAGGCAAAAGAAAGAAAATAAACAAAATGAAGTAAAATAAGATTAAATAGTAATTTATTAAAAATTAAAGAGTTAATTTTTTAAAATTGGAGAACCATTTAAATAATTTTATTAAATTTTAGAGATTAAATTATAATTTAATTTAAAAAATTTAAAAACTTAAGGGAACATATGTGGTATGCCTCTTGCTTTTACGTAGATCCATCTTTGCATTCAAGTATCCCCTTCAATTTGGGCCCATAAAAATAGAAAAAATAAAAGAATTACTTTGTAAAGTAATTTTCTACAATCCCCTTCAATTAGAGTCCACCCTCTAAATTTTGTGCTTCAATTTACTTGAAACTTTAAACACCATGCACTTGCGAATTTTCCAATTTTTCGCCCCGCTTTGTGTTTGTATTTCTCACTCTTGGCACACACAACACAAATTAATTTTCTACAGTCTTCTTTTTCACGATTGAGGCACACATCAAACACTATCACCATAAGGAGTTTTTAACTCTTTTATACATTATTGTTAAAATCGGATTGGATCGGTCGATCGAATCAAAAAAATTAGAATCAAATCAAGAATTGATTCGATCAGTTTTAAAAAATCATTCCAAAAAATCAATTAAAAAAATCAGTGAATTAATCGAATCGGACCGATCTTTTCGGTTCGAGCGGGTCAATTTTTTTTTTTTACTTTTTTTCATTATTTTTTAATTATTTAATTATTTTTTAATTTTTAATAAAAAATAATAAATGTCAAATTATATTTATTTTCATTATATATATAATAAATGTCAAATTATATATATATATATACTGATTTTTTTTTTTGATTTAATCAATTTGATTTCAGTTGAACTTCTGATTTTTTGATCTTTTATTTTTATCGATTTTTTAATCGATTCAGTTTTAAAACCATTGTTTTTATATATTGCTCAATCCTATTGTCCATGTTCAAGTCCAATTTGATTGGACTCATTTTCCAAATCCTATGCCAATTCAGTTGGCTTACTTTCTAAGTTCGATTTTAACTTTAACTTCCATTTTTTTTTTTCTATTGCTATTTTACTATTATTTTATTTTTTAATTCCTAATTTAATTTTAATTCATGGGTTGAGTCCATTTTTTCAATATGAGTTTCTTCATAAAGATTGCATTATATTGAGGAGTTTTACGGTGTCAAAAACAAAAACAATCATACTTCTCTCCCTCTTCTCTCTTTTTGTTTCACTCTTTAACGTGACATAAAATAAGAAGAGACATAAGAAAAATAACAGCTCATTTGAAATAAATAAATTCTATAAAATTTAATGGATTTTATTTCAAATTTCAGAAAATTAGGTGTAATGTATTTTGAATTCCATTACTTAAAATTTTTTATGTTTGAAACATAAAAAATATTTCATTTTAATTTTATGAATCAATTTAAATTGAATAAAACTAAATCAAATTCTATTAAAATATATATAATCTTTAAAATAATTCTACAAAAATAACAAAATAAATATTACCGATAAAATATTTTTTCTTATCTCTTTCTCTTTCTCTTCCTATTCCTCTTTGTCCCTTATTTCTTTCCCTCTTTCGCTCTCTCTCGCTCCTATTCTTACTACTATTTTTCCTATCTCTCTTTTCTCTCTCTTCTCTATTTATTAATCTCTTTCATCTCTCTCTCCCTTTTATTTTTTTTATTTGTTTCTTTCTCACAACAAAAATAGTCTCATGCAATGGATGACAAAGTCATACCTGTTGACATCAACATTTGTACTTTTACTCACTGTAGAGGCAAAAGTAGAAGCTTGAAGCTTAGCTTGGGTCTCTTAGGATGAGGAATCTTCAATGACGTGAAGAGAGGTTATTGGAAATCACCACAGACAAGTCTAGGATGAATAGTTATCCATTGATCATACTTTTAAAGGTATTGGAAATCGTTACGTTAAATAATGAAGATCAACAATATGTGAAGAAATCATTAGAAATTGCCATAGTTTAGACATGATGACCAACGGCATGCTCCTAAGACTCACAACGTGGAAAAATCTTCATCCACTACTGCTTGATTTTGGCATTTTTAGCCCGACGTTGAAGGCTTTTCCATAGTGTGGACTTCCTCAGCTTCTCTCATGTTTGCTTCAAACACGTTGGCATGGTAGCAAGCGGACAATATGCTATTTTCTTGAAAATCTTCCTCTTCCTTGGGTATTTTAAGCTCTTTTTTTTTTTTTTTTATTTATATCAAATGCACTTTGGAGGACCTAAAAGTTGTTAATATGCTATTCTAGATATATACACTAACAAAATATTAATATATATCATAAATATAACAAAAACAACAAAAAATATATATGTAAATAAAACTATATAAATTAAATATATCAATATTTTAGCACTTGATGCTTTAATACTATAAACTTTAGGGCTAGATGGGTTAGGTAAGAGACCTTAATAAAAATGGCCTTTTGGATGTGTAAATTATGATGGATTAGTAAAGCCAAGACCATATTTGATGCTTGGAGACCTTTGGCAATCAAGAATCACATCAAGTTTTTCTTTTCCTTTCAAGTATTTTGAAAATGAAGTTTTAAGGTTAAAAACCTCAAATTTCAAAATTTCATTTTCTTTAATAAGAATCTCAAATCCTTGAAATTTTGATGAAAGCTCATTTTTTCTATTTGCAAAATATCAGTTTATTTTTTTTTTTATTAAGCTTCACTTTCATTTTTGAAAAATTTCATTTTTCTTTGGGGTCTTATCTAAGTCACCATTAATAGCCTTTAAAGCATTAACATGTTACTTATAAAAGAAAGAAATATCATTATCATCATTACCACTGTCAATGGAGGAAGTTACCTCATCCGAAACTTCCTCCATAGCCGTGAAATATAAATTTGCCACCTTATCATTGGATTCTTTACTCTCCGATTCACTGAGGCTCATCTTATGTGGCTTTGAGAGCTTGCTTTGGCTTTTTATGGACTTTCTTCAATTGGGGACAATCTACCATGATGTAACTCAGTTTGTTGCATTTATAGAACGTAATCAGATCTTTCTTGCTTAAGTCACCCTTGTGCTTCTTGAAGTTCTTCTTAGGTTTTATTTTCTTGTTTGTCAAGTACAATTTCTTCTTCTTTCTTATCCACATGGCAAATTCTTCATCATCAAAGTCACTATTTTCATTGGCACTTGAAGAAAAAGCCTTCAAAACAATGGACTTGGTCTTGATTTTACTTGATTCCTCTAAAATGTCTCTTTTAAGTATCATCATAATCAATGAGATTACCTAATAACTCATTAGAGTGATTTTAGTGACGTCCTTTGCATCTTTTAGTGAAGTGATCTTGAGAAGTTATTCTTTAGGTAGACTTCTAAGATTCTTCTTAACTGATTCGACATTTGTAAATGTCTTCCCAAGAGGCTCGAGACCACCAAATATCTTAATAATTTTATCATACATTTAGATGATAGTCTCATCCGAGTTCATCTTGAAAAGCTCATATTTAAGTACAATTATATTTATCTTATTCTCTTTCACTTGGCTTGTTCCCTCATGAGCAACTCGAAGAGAATTCTAATTTTTTTGAGTGATAGAGCACATACACACCTCATTGTACTTACTTTTACTTAGAGCACAAAAGAAAACATGAAATACTTTGTCATTTAAGTCAAATAATTTCTTCCTTATTCACTCTATGTTGTAATAAAATCTGCAAGTGTATAAATCATATAGCAAGTATTAGTAGTAGTATTGTTCCATGAGAAAAAAATTAACAAATACCAATTTATCAATATATTCTATTATTTAGAAAATCTATTAAAGAAATTCAGATTTAAAGTAAATTAAATTCAATATTTGTAAAAAATTTAGGATTTAGATTTCATTAATTGACTACCTATGATTTCTTTATATTCTTCTTAATTGGTTTGGTTTATTGGAATTAATGACCATGTTTCCTTAAGTTATGTAAAATTCTTTTTTAAAATACAACACGAGTATTCATATTAATCTTAAGTTTATTTTCATGATTTTAAGCAATTAATGCATATTTATTAAGTTTTTTAGAATACATTTTTTAATGATCACAAAAGAGTGTTCTTATTTTTAAGTAATACATTTCCTAGGTCTAATATTTTAAAGAATTAGTAGTATACTTCCACTCTCGTTACTTCACACAATACCTTAGACATATAAATGATGATTAATTATTCATAAGAATTAAACTAAATTAGTTCCAACTATTTAACCAATTTATAAAATATAAATAATTATAAGTGAGTTCAATACATCCTAGATAATGAGTTGAGTTACTCATAGAGAAGAAAATAACAACAATGAAAATAATAAACACATGAAAATTAAACATTAAACTTTATTAAATTAATAAGAAAAGTAAAGAAGCAACTCTAAGGAAGAATTGAATGGATGGACCTCAGGTTGTTAATCTTCATCATTCTCCTCCAAAGTTTCAGAAAAAAACTAAATTAAAACTAAAACTAAAGAGAATTTTAAGAAAAACTTTGACGATATCTTGGATGATTTACAATAGTTTAATCCTTCCTTTATATAGAGTTTAGAATTAATGGTACTCAAGTAGGCTCATATTAGGAAGAGAAATTGTAAAATAATGAAAAATTTGCATCCTTCATATCTCTCCAGGACACGCACGGCTGTGTAACCCATTCTTGCTGGTGGACAAATTTGGCAAAAAGAAAATTTTCTGCAAGGTCGTGTAGAGTGTCTTGCACAACGTGCAACCTTTATGCTGCACCAAACCATGCTTTTTAGCCTTCCTAAGCTTCTGATTTCAATTCGAATGTTCCCCAATCTTCCAATTCTCTTGATTGTGCATAAAAAAACCTCCAAAAATCTACGAAAAATAGAAAAACAAGGATCAAAATAAAAATAAACTAAAATAAAAAATCAAATTAAATAAGCACATTAGATGGATAAATCTTAGGATTGTTTTCAAAATAGCCAATATTTTCATTACAATTTATGTTCATTACTCCATTTTCTTACGATTTCTTGTTGAATTCCTATGGTCTTCTTAGGAATGAAAGGGCCTTTTTCAATGATCCTTCACAAATCTACACCTTTCGCTCTTAGGAGGTACAACATATGATTCTTTCAATATGGATAATTGATGCCATCAAAGAAAAGGGGCTTAACAATGGACTGACAATACAAACTGACTAAGCTTGAGGTTGCCATTGAATCTTTGCTCTAAGATGATTAATCCTCCAAATAAAGAAGACCAACTCTGATACTACTTATTAACCTTAGTGGTAACCCAAAAGGTGGGGTTAATTGGATAATTTAAAAATTTAATGATTATTTTTCATAAATCATCTTATGCCCATGCAATAATGAAAGAGGAGATAAGGAAAGAAAAAGTTATATATAAGAATTTATAGAGCTTCAGTTTTAATCCAAGCCTATATTATTTCCTCAAGGGTCTCTTTGAGAGTTTCTTCCACTATCTAACCTTATACAATGGGTGAAAACTAAATCCTTATAATAATACCCAAATTAAATTATAAACTCTTGCAATTTTACAAACTCAAATCACTTAATCACTCTTACAACTTTACCCAAGCCCTATTACAAATCAACTAACTCTCTAACAATGAATTACAAGTCTAAATAATTTTCAATTGCAAAGAGATTCACAACATATGGCTCAATTTAATTTTAAAGAGAGAAAACAGATGTACAAGTAATAAACTCAATAATTAGCTCAATGAGAGTTGTTGTAACCTCTCATAAATGTTATCCAAAAGCTCAAACTATAATATCTAATGGATACATGACCGTTTGGGGTATTTAATGCATTCTAATTAGCCACCAAATACAATCGTTATTTCTAGTTTTCAGACTAATTTTTAGTTAGCTTAGTCATTTTTGGCTAGCAAAAATCGACTAGTTGAAAATTGAAAAGTCAGAAAAGAATCTTGCACCAAAAAATTCAAATTTTTGCTTTTTAAGAGGCATTTTTGGCTAACTCCCTAAAAATATAAAAAAGCTAAATAAGCTAAAATTACAAATGAAGAATTATTAAAATCTCTTAAACTTGGGTGGTATATTACAATTTTTCTCTAATTCAACTCCATTAGAGAGTTTCAAACTTGCATATAATTCATTAATTCTTAGAACACTTGAATTCAATTTTTTTTATAGTTTAAGGACTTATATTCTCACACAAACACTTAAAAGATAATTAGTAACATCACCTAATTATTTATTATATTCAAAATCATTGGATTAGAATATGAGAGTTCAACAAATATGAAAAATAAGAAAAAAAAAATTCTCCAAACATAACAAAATATAAAATTTAATTAAATTTTATATTTTAAATTGTATTTTTTAAATATAAAAAAATTATTTAAAAATGAATTATACCTGTTTATATAAATATTACTTATTTTTGTTTGAATCCTTCAATTACGTTAATAAATGTAATATTTTAATGTGTATATAAATAATAAAGTAAGAGTTTAATGGGAAAAATAAAATATTTAGGGTGAGTAGTCAAATAGTCTAAAGATAAAAAAAGTTTGAAGATGCATTTTTTCCTTGATTAATTAATAATAATAATAATAATAATTAAGAACTTAATTTCATTCTAAGCAAATTCAAAGCTGTAGTAATAATTAATAAATGGTCATAATAACACATCAGACACGGTAATAGTCACAGCCTATATTATTTAATTTGAGACCTCAACCGGAGACTATCGTCCTATTTCTCCGTCAAACTCCCAATATTCTCACGCTCCAATCATTCTCCTTTAGCCACCTGTCCACAATGTCACCTATCATTCGCTGTTATAAAATATTACCTCACAGCTTTGTTACACTGTCTGCCCCGCAAACCTCTCTCTCTTTCTCTTTTACTTTCTCTCTCTAGAAACATCAAAAGACCAAAATCTCTGGTTCTGAGAAAAAAAAAGAAAAAAACAAATTTTACCACTCTGATGTCTCTGAGGAAATTGATTCTTTCACGAAGGATCTCACGCTCGTTCAGATCTGTAAACAATTATAAACACGACAGCGGAGCGGTGGTGGCTCCAGGTCGACTTCACGGTGATGATTCCGGCGAGATTTGGGCTCAGTCGGACTCGGTCGATGGCTGGGCTAACATGTTGCCTGAATTACTTGGAGAGATAATAAAACGAGTTGAGGAAAGTGATGATCGGTGGCCTCAGCGACAAAATGTCGTCGCATGTGCTTGTGTTTGCAAGAAGTGGAGAGAGATCACCAAGGAGACCGTTAAGTCTCCTCGTAATTGTGGCAAAATCACTTTCCCTTCTTGTCTTAAACAGGTCAATTTTTTTTTTTTTTTTTTTATATTTTTGTTTGAAAAATTGAGTTTTTGGTTTTTATTTTTATTAATTATAGAAATCTTTAGGTATTTTTCGTTTGGGAATTGTGAAATTTTAGGGTTTTCATTTTTGAGAATTCTTTCATAGTTTTGTGAGGTTAGTGGCTTTGCTTTTTTTAATAATAATAATGGAAATATAAATCAAGATGTATCGGGATTTAAGTTTTGTTTGATAATTAAACTTTTGTTTCACATTTTATTATCTACTTGATCTTCTGATTAGATTAGTCAATTGAACTTTCAGGTTATTTAATTTTTTTTTTCTCTGGTTTTGCTTAATTTCCTTCTATATTTCTTCAATGTTGGTCATGCTTGATTTTGCTAGTTTGTGTATTTAATAAATCCATAATTGGAAATCTGAATTGAAAATGTGGGCAAGGAAGAAGGTCTGGAATGTTTTGAATCTTGGAGAACATATAACTTTGATTTTTTGAACAATTATGAGGCGCCTTTTTTTTATTATTTATTAATCATCTGCAATTAAATTGAATTCCGTTTCAAGTAATGATACATTCTCCATGATTACATGATATAAACTGCCTAGAGCACAGAAAATTGTTCCTGTTTAGGGAAGATAATTTTTATTTTTTTTTCTCTAGGAACTTGCTTTTATCTTAAATTTTGTGGATATTTTTAGGTTTACACAGGATACTGCTATAGTTATACAGATTTGCTAATAATCAAGTTATGGTTTCCAATTGTGGAAAATTAGAATAAAGTTGTATATGCAAATTGGCTGTAGTGAAATTTTTACCCTTTGGTAAAGAAATAAATTTATATGGATAATTGAAGCCTTTGCCTTAAAATTATTATGTTTTTCTTTTCTTGATGCTTTCTTTTTCTTTGCAGTTTACAGTTCCATACAAGATCAAATTCATGGGAATGATATTTTGTACTGTTCATTTAGCCTTTTTTTTTTTTAAATGTGACTCCCTGCAATTTTTGTTCAATTATGTCTAAAATTTTACAATGCATGGTCCTTTTTTTTTTTTATTGTAAATGCAGCCTGGTCCGCGTGACTTACCCCATCAATGTCTTATAAAACGGAATAAGAAGACTTCAACATTTTACCTCTATCTTGCTCTTACTCCATGTAAGTAGTTAATGGTGGACTTGTTTTTTGAACCAAAAGAGAAAGAAACTTCTTTGGAGGATTTCCCTGTATGGTTCTTTTGCAGCTGTATTATTTTGACTGGATAAATATTAACGTATAACTTCCTAGAACCAAAATTGAAAGGGAAAGGATTCATTTTGTCAAACCTTTAGATTGACTTCTATCTATGTAGGGATTTGATAGTGCATCACACAAGGCTCATCCAAGTCAACTTGACTTATTCTAAACGGACAATATCTAGTCTGCCTCAACAACAAAGCTTGTTTCATTTAATATTCTCTCCTAAATATTGACTTACACGAAAATCTCAAATTAAACAGAAAAAAGACAATTTTTGGGATTTAGTGTTATGTGGTGCAGAAAAAATTTGTATATTAAAATTATTAACTGTTAAAAGCTTTGATCTTTTTCTTTAAATACAAGGGCATTCATGGTTATAAACATATAATGTTTAAGACTGCTGTCAAGAACAAAATGATGAATGGCTTAAGAGACTGGTAATTTTACTTGGAAAGCTTATGTGCAAAATATGTTTTCTTAACAATATTTTATAAATTTGAGAGGTTTATTCTTGATTGTTAGTTATGTTATGTTGACTTGTCAAATTTGTTATTAGCGCTTAAATTCTGTTAGCATATTAACTTGAACAATGTAAATTTAAAAGTCTGGCTCATTTGAGGTTTGCATTTTATTCTTCCTAGCATTTATGGACAAGGGAAAGATTCTTCTAGCAGCACGGAGGTATAGACATGGTGCTCACACGGAATATATCATCTCACTTGATGCGGATGATCTATCCCAAGGAAGTAATGCTTATGTTGGAAAGTTAAGGTAAGATGCACATATTGATATAGGTTATGTTGGATTATATATATACATATTGGAAAGGATGTACATATTGCTAGTATGCTACCTTGAATTCTGGACTTATTTTAATACAGATAATAATAATCTAGATAGATTCTTATTCTTCTTCTTCCCTTTTCCATTTGGGTCTCAGTGAAACTTTGAATTTTAATATTCATTGTCACTTCCTTACATTTTAACAATCAAACTTGCATTCCTTTAGGGAGTTTCCAAGTTTCAACAAGCCTCTCTCCATCTAGAGAAAATTCATTTACCAAGATAGAAAAGTGATTTATTGATGAACAAGTGGGTATGCATATTTGAACTGATGCACAATGAATTAAACTGTTCAACTTTTCATTACTTGTCTGTCATTTTTGAGTTTAATGACTACCCATCATCTATACTTCAATTACTGAGTGTTACTGTGGCTTCCTGCAACATAGTTCGGTTTTATAGATTATTTCAAGCATGGTGATTACTGATGTGCAATTTTGTGGATATGTTTAGGTGGCTACAATTATACAGATTTGTTAGAGATGAGCTAGACTTTATTTTTGTTATTATTGTGATTTGCACTATTATTGTTACTACAATGCTGAATTTACTCTTACACGGATCATATGTAAGCATTTTAGAAATGAACTAGTTCTACTTTTGTGGCAGCTAGTTTTGTGCCCTAGAAGTAACCTATGCAATCTCATTACATCACAGCAGTTTTTTCACAGAACATCCTATTTCTGTCAGCAATTTATGTCTAAAACTTAACTTGTAGTTGTATTTAATAAAATCTAGTTATATTCAGTATATAATTGACAACAAAAGTGTAAATATTCTCTTCCTGGTTTTATTTTGTTTGTTCTTTACATTTCGGAATGAGAATGAGGTAAGAGTTGGAGGTGGGGGAGAAGATTGTTTGAGCTGTTTTTACTATAACCAGTAAAAGGGAAAATTAATTCTTTTGTTGCATTTAATTTTACAGCTCAGACTTTCTTGGCACCAACTTTACAATCTATGACAGCCAACCACCACACAGTGGTGCAAAGCCCTCAAGCAGCAAGGCTAGCCGCCGATTTGCAAGCAAGCAAATATGCCCCCAAGTCCCATCAGGCAATTTTGAGGTTGGACAGGTCTCTTATAAATTTAACCTCTTAAAATCAAGAGGTCCAAGAAGGATGGTTTGCTCACTGAAGTGTCCACTTCCACAAGAAACTACCAATGACAAACATTTGGAAGACTTGAAGATGAAGGGACCAGAATCTTCTGTTTCTGGCTGCACAGTATTGCGCAACAAGGCCCCAAGGTGGCATGAACATTTGCAATGTTGGTGCTTGAATTTTCATGGTCGGGTAACTGTAGCATCAGTGAAGAACTTCCAGTTGGTTGCAACTGTGGACCAAAGTCAGCCAGGAGGAAAAGGAGATGAGGAGACTGTCCTCCTGCAGTTTGGGAAGGTAGCCGATGATACTTTTACCATGGATTATAGGCAGCCCTTATCAGCTTTTCAGGCATTCGCAATTTGCCTCGCAAGCTTTGGTACAAAACTGGCATGTGAGTAAGTTATATGTTGTTATTATAATTATCAAAGCTGTGAAGTCAGTTGGAAGTTTAAATATTAGTAGTTGGTTTCACATCACTTTACAATGTTGATTTGGTTGAGGAAGCCAATGATGTAAATTGCTATTGTATTAATGACAGGACTCTCAAAATTATTGGTTCCCCCAACAATAATTTTACATTAGCAAGGATGGTGCTTATTTCTACTTTCAAGTATCCTTTTTCTCTTCTTGTTTTTTCCCAACAAAAAAACATTGTAGACTTTCATAACATTGGATGCAAAACACATCTATTCACATCTATTAAGTGGAGAACTTCCAATTGGTTGCAAACCAAATTGAAATTTGAATCAAATTGAATTAAATTGACTGAATATAATTCGGTTTGATTTTTGATTAGTTGGATTTCTTTTTCAACCCTACTTAAATCGTTACTTATGTTCATTGTTCATTTTGTAATTCCTTTTTATTGGTTTTTTTAATTAGTAAATCTGGCTTAATACTGAAACTATCATACTTTATAGAAAGAGGCAAGTATAAAAAATTACTCTATTAGTCGAGTTATTTATGTTTCGGGATATGTGGAAATTGTTTTCCACAAAAAGAGGTTTGAAGCTTGTTCCATTAGTATTCAGCGATATGGCACTTATTTATTATTTAATCTGATAAGAATGTCACGTGGGATAATTAGCTAATTTTAAAAAATATAAAATATAAAATAGTCAAGAAAAAAAAAAAAAAAAGAGAGAACGAAACACAAAGCCTTTCATTTCTGAAGAAGCCCATATCCAAATTCATTTCTTTAACTCCTCACCAACTTCGTTTAATAAATGCCGTTATCTCAAGAACAAACAAAACCCACAATAGTAATCCCAAGAAAGTCTCCAAAATCCTTTCTTTCCCTGCAACTTCAACCCCTTGGAGATTGTTTTCCTTTCTCATTACAATCTTAATCACAAAACTGTGAAACCCATCTGCGCACGTCATAAAAAATCAATCCCAAATTAGGAAAAAATGAAAGTAGAAGAAAAAGGAGAAGAATAAAATGAGAGGAGATTTTCAAATTTTGAGAGACCTGAATTGGGTCAGTTTTTGTTTTTAATTAGAAATTTGAAAATCAATCCTCCTTAACGCGGTTAGTATTTTTTTTCATACTTTGAAGGTAAATTTGTTAATGGAGACACTGCTATTGATGATGGAGGACTTCGTTTGAGTCGCCCTCTGCATCTAGCCATCTACCAAAAGACGCCGTCAAGCAGCTTTCCCGATTCAGATATACACACGTGATTCTACAACGTATCTCTTTCTTCTCTATTTACGTGTAGAAGTAATTAGATCTTCAGATCCGCATTTTTCACTTTAAATCTTCATCTTTTCTCTGTTCTTCATATCTTCAAAACTTTTTTTATATATATATATATTTTCTCGTTTTCCAGTGTATCTTTCTTAATTTTGGGTGGTTCAATTAATTTTTTATTATTTACAAATTGCAACAATCCCATTGTTTTTTGTTAGTCTGTGTAATTTTTTTTTTTTAGTTTGCTGAAATACACAAGGAGAAGCCTGATTTTCAATGGAAGACGATGTTTTGGGTTAGAGTAATCAATATTTTCCTTAGCTTGTTGCTGCTCTCTCCTTCTCTCTCTACTGTCTTTAACACGCAGCCAAGCAACAAAGATATAGAGAGAGAAAATGATAGAAAGATAATAGTCCATGATTGAGACAATGTAGCTTGGATAATTAATTGATTCTGGACAGGTAATTTTTTTTTTTTTTTTTTTTAAAATCAGTTTCTTACAGGATTGTAATTTGAAAAAGCAAAATTATTTGCCATTGCAGAAAATAATTAATTTTTTCAAAATAACAAACTACAAATTATATAGTCTTCTTTGTTACTCAAAAAAAAAAAATTCCATGAAAATGAATATTTTTTTTATATTAAATATAAAAATATTGCATCTTAAATGAATTTTGTGAAATTAAAATTTTATTTTTGTGAAGGCAATGGTTCTAGGCTGGTCTCGACCTGGCCCAAGGGTTACTGCAACATACTCTTGGCAATGCTTTGCTCAACAAGCAAACTACCTGTGTGGGTTTTACATTTCAGGCCATCAAGGTTTTTGCCAAGATCAAGAATTTAATTTAATTTTATAAATTTTTATATTTAAAAAATATAATTAACATAATTCAATTTTCTTGAGTTAAAAAAATGAATCATTTTGAAATATTATGAAATTATTGTCAAATGAAAGATTTTGTAAAAATTCAAATCATCTAACGATTTTCACTGTTTTTTTTTTTTTAGAAATTATATATCGGGAAAAAGAGAATTGATCGTGAATTTATTATTCAGATGATTATATTCCCATCATTAAGTTATATTTCAATGTGCTGTTAGGGTTTTAGGTCAAGCAATATGCGATTACTTGAAACATTGCACCCTAGGTATCTAGTTTGGAATACCTAGCATGTTACTCTCAGTTAGCATATATATAAGTTTATACTAGGGTTAAACCAGTTAATGGACTCTTGTCCATTAGGCCCACTACAAAGGTCCATTATCTATTAGGGTTTATATTAGAACATATATTAGGGTTATTTAATATACCCAACAATCTCCTTTTATGTTCTACATATTGCACTTTTCAATAGATAGATAATATAATGTTCAAAACAAAATATTGAATCATTATATCACAAAAAGATTCATTACTCAAAATATGAATTCCTTAAGCACACTATCAATTTTAGAAACAAACTAAATTGATTAAATATATTTGAATAATAAGTATACCAACATAGAGTTTTAGAATTTAACTAAACTCAATCAAAATGGGCATTTTCACTTGCAAGTGAACTATTTATTTAACTAAAAGAAATATATTAGTCTCCCACAGTCCAGAGCTATAGAGGAATTATTCATCAAATAAATTATCCTCATCAGAAGTCCAGTTCAGCTCTGCTTCTTTATTTTCGTCATTTCCTGTAAGTTATCAAATATGAATTTCATATGAATTCAATCATTTGTATAACTCTTTAAAGTGTCTAGTTCATCCAAAAGAACTTAGCACAATACCACAATGACTGAAAATAATAATATATCAATGTCAATTAAGCATCAATACCAACAATACTTTAATGTCAATAATAGTATGTATCAATGTCAAAACCAATAAGCATCAATGTCAAGTTTCTTTATAAGAACAAGACCTAAACAGTTTCTTTTCCAAAAGAACCATTTCATGTTTTTATGTGGAATGTTACAGCTGCCAAGTTCAAATCTAGTTAAGCTGTATCATCAAGTATG
>CANXYC010486281.1:0-22203 GCA_948193065.1 Aleurites moluccanus
GATTCATTCAATCAATCAATCAATCATTTCGGTCTCCAATCAATTCAATATCCAATATCAATGATGGCCATGCCATATACAATATCCAATATCCAATCAAAGTTCGATATTTAGTATATTTCAAAAGCAAAGCAAGGTTTGGTATTTTAGAATGTTTGGTATCAATGAAATAGATAGATATATAACAATATATATATATTTATTCGATAAGAGAATAAGGTTATACATTTTCAAAGGAAAATCACAATAAAAGGTTTGGCCCATTGGGATTCTTCCCAAATGGTGTCCAACAATCAGTTTTTATCAATTTGGCAATTCAAATGATGCATGTAGAACTCACCTTAACTTTCCAACAATCAATTGCTTAGCCAATCTCACCAATTTCCTCAAAAATCTATAATTTGACTACTTTGAGGACTCAATCTCCATAATCTACAATTTCATATTAATTTGTTCATCAATTTCATGTTCTCTTATACTCAATTAACTAATTCTATCATCAATTCAAGAATCCCATCACTAATTTATCAATTCAATATTGAAAATTTCACATAAACCCTAGAATTTAGGGATTTCCATTATTTAGAGTTAATCTAGCTAAAATAACTTTAAACCCATTCATTTCAACCCAAATACTATCTATTTAATCAATAAAAATCAAAAAATAAACATATACCTCAAATGGTGCTCACGGCAGAATTTTTTTTTGCTGCCGCTGCCACTTTTCCAGCTCCTCTCTTTATAGGTTAGGGGCAGGAAAGGATGAACACAGGTATATATATATGATTTCCACAAATTTCTCCAGAAAATTTCGGTGGAAAAACGTGAAAATTTGATAGAGAAGACGATAAACAGTGACTATTTTTGGAGAAATAGGAAGCTCGCTGTGAACGTTACAAAGAAAGAAATGGGCTAAGTGTTCACGCTATTGCTTATAAATAGGCTACTGCCTAAATTGCAAATCCCGGTTACTGTGCACTTATTCGTCCCGCCTCATCAAAATTCAATTTCTGCTAGTCCAGCTCGCCAATTGCCGGCTCACCAGACCCAGCTCGCCAATCTCTGCTCGCCAATGCTTCTTCGCATTGCCGGCTCACCTTTGCCAGATTACATTGTTGGCTAGCACATGCCTCTTCGTATTACCGGCTCGCACCTGCCTCTTCGCTATTCCCAGCTCGTCAATGTCTCTTCACATTGCCGGCTCGCATATGCCTCTTCACATATGTCATCTCGCACTTACCTCTTCGCATTTCCTCTTCGCTATCTCACCTCGCATTTCTTCTTCACGAGGCCAACTCGACAAGACCTCTTTGCAAAGCTAGCTCGGCATTGCCTCTTCGCAAGGCCAACTCGGCATTGCCGGCTGGAAACCCTTAACCCAGTTTTCACAGAATTTCCCTGAAGACTCAAATTCTCAATTTCTTTAACACTTAGCATTTTCCCACGCAATTTCAATAACTCAATCAATATTTCTCACAAAATTTTCATACTCGTTTTCTACCATTATCCAAAATAATTAATAAGTAAATATTTATACTTATTTTGAAATTAATTTAATTAAGCCAAATAAAAATAAATTTATACACATAAATATATATAAACACCAAGATTGTTTAGGAAAAATGATGGGTGTTATAATAGTAAGGTGAGTAATGTATACATCATTACGCATATCCATGTCTTGATTTGTTGAACCAATGAACATATTTCCTTCTTGATTAAATGTCACTTTGCTATTGTTAAGCAACCTTTGATCTTTCTCAAGATTGAAATCACTCATATCTGTTGATTGTTATTGGTATTGAAATACCTATTGTATTTGGTTGATCATATGCCTAAATGCTTTCAAAATTATGCACACCAGATGATTAACCGTATACTATGATATTTATTGTTGATTGTTGCCTTTATTCCAAATAAAGAAACCGACATATGTTTATTGAAATGCATTGACACCAAATTACAAGTAAGCCTATGTGTACCGATTGAATGAATTTATACCGTAATATTTCTAATGAATATTTGATATTGTTATTGATTTCCATTGGCCAATTTATATGTGGATTTGACAGAGCTATCTTACCGACGGGATAGCAGGTAAGTACCGTCGACATTGTGCACAATAATTTCTATACAGTATTTACCCTAGTTAGGAAGGGACTTATCCTAGCCATGAGATCCGGCCTGCCTTACGTAATTTATATGCTAATGATATGTGTTCAAGACCCAATATTTGTCTCTTCTACATGTGAATAAAAATATGATTTCTATGTTAACCTTAATTCTTTTTGCTTACCATTGATATCTGTCACAACCCACTTTTGGGCCGCGATGATTCTAGGGCACGGGTAGACCTAAGGTTACTGAAAAACCATAGAACCCAATAATAATTCCAATTACAGTCAATTATATTCAAGTTTAACCATTAATATTCTAACTCCATTATCAATTATTAATTCTTACAGGAAATTCGATAAAATTTCCTCTATGTTACTAATTTAATTCCCAAGACATTTTAACAATTTACACAACCTGCATTAAAAATGCACTCCCTATATGGTCAATAACCTTTTAACCTTAACTCCACAGTATCAAAATTCCATACATAACACTTCTATAATTATCTTTCATTCCATATCTCAAATATCAATCCATACAGTTTAACAATATCATCATCTCTAACACTATCATTATCAGTATTAATATTGTTATCATTTATCAAAATTAGTCATTAGACATTACTTATATTATTGTTGCGTTATAAAAGAAAGCTATAGTTATCTGATAAGTTTAGTCACAGTCATAATATATATTAAATCATTTTGCACTAACTGTCATTATCAACTATCCACACAATACTTAATACATCTTTCCCCTATCTAATTACAGCATAGTACCATGGAGCTTCTAGAACCATACTTAAGACCAATTACAACAAATATATATACCTTGAAGATTTTGACATTCCAAGTCGGAGGAAAAGAGAACTTGGAATTTCGACAACTCTATCACATTCCTGTAAAATAATAAACTACTATATAGTGAGTATAATATACTCTGTGAGTTACATATATATCATGATACATGTAAGGGTGGGGTTATATTAGAGAATATGAAGTGAATCAATAAATACTGTTTCACTGGAAACACTGATAAATATGAGAAAATGACAGACTAAGAGGGCACATCACTGTATCACTAAATCACTGTATCACTGTAATACATAAGGTGAGCCAGACCTCATGGCTAGGACAAATCCCTTTCCAACTAGGGTCCTAGATAATTAACCCTATCTAGAGAGCCACTGTGCACAATGTCGATGGATTTTTTCCACTACCCCATCGGTCGAGTAGTTCTACCAAAAGCACATATATGAAATGATGGAAATAATAGGTTTTATCAGTAGAACACTGGTTGTACACAAAAAGTACAATAGCAATACAATAATATTTTCAGATTCATATTGGCATGAAGATTCAATAGCAAATTAAAGATTCACTAGAATCATTGAAGAATAGTAAGTAATACAATAGCAGTTCAATAACAATGGGTCACTTTAGACTTGGCTCATCAAAGAACAATGTTCATTTAATTTCGATGATTCATGATGTGACATGGTACATGCAAAATGATGTATAGATAACTCACCTCACTGCCAAAAACAAAATCCACTTTACTTCCTTCACTTTGAATCCGATTCTATCTCAATAATCTCCCTTGAATCTATACATCAATTATACACATATTAATATTCATTCACATGTAATTACACTAGTTCTAAATTTAATTCAATCAATTCTCTTCAATTCTTAAACCTAGGGTTTCACTTTGTAACTTACTTATTAATTTCTAATCCTGGCAGTCTTGACTATTATGTGCATAACTCATTCTACACATATCAAATTGCTGTGATTCCTTTTCTCACTTAAACTAGACATATAGTACTATAACATATCAAAATTTTAGATTAATCTGGGTGCTACATTATTATTAGTGAATTTTCAAAATCAGACATTCTGTCCTATAATCCTATTTCGGGCAAACTCTACTTTTTTCACTATAAATCAATCCATGATATTCCAAATGAAAAAAAAAAAAATTATAAATTTAGATGACACATAAATGAACATTTTTCATGTTTATAACTTTTCCTAATTCAAACTCTAAGGTCATCAAATCCTCAAAATTCAGTAGTACTTCCTGCATGTCTGTCAATCCGGGTCAGTTGCACTTATGATCTAATATCTCTCTACTCACAATGAATTTAATAAAACTTTTTTACAAGAATTTAAATAACATATAAACCTACAACTTTCTTGTTTTATATCTAATCAAAATCTGTCTTTAAGACTACGAAATCATAGGTTTAAATTATTGCCTAAATACTATTCCAAAATTTCCAGATTTTACATAACAAATCTTATTTTAGCTCCTAAACTCTTACGACATAAACATCAAAATCAAACCCTAATCTCATATTTACACTTTAGCCATATATTTATCTCATATCTTCAAGTTTAACAATTATCCAACTCATATATATATCAAAGTAAATAGTTTATCAAAAATCAGATTTTACCTTAACCAAAGTTACTTCCTCTTCTTTTATCACCTTTGCAATTCTTTCACTTACACCTTTCTTCTCTACAATTTATCCTTCTCAAAGTCATCTTATTAATCTTATAATCACCTAACTAAAGCCTCCTATAAAAGATTTCCACCATGACCATATCAAAGAAATGAATTTTTATTAAGAAAGAGGAAGAAGATATAGAGATGATGGAGGGTAATAGCTACTGTTTGCAAAGGAAGAGAGTTGGGTTCCCAACTTTTCCAACACATATCCATATACAATTACTTATATATATATAAATATGAAATTATGTAATAATAAAAATTAATGAAAATTAAAGAATTATCTAGAATAATTGTGAAATTTCTTCTAATTTAACATGTGCCTTTATTGATTTATTAACAATATATAATTGTGAAATTTCTCCTAATTTAACATGTGCCTTTATTGATTTATTATATATATATATATATATATATATATATATATACTAACAATGAAGTGGCCAACCATCTCTTTATAAATTAAATAATTTTGTTTTTATTTTTATTTTAAATATTAAATGGAAAAGAATAAAGATAAAGATGAAAAATTAACTTTATTAAAATTTGGCAAGGGTCTCACTTATCTTTTTCTTCAAATAAAAATTTATAAATAAACAAATAAATTTTATTACTTAAAATAACCAAATTCAATAGGTAGTGATTATTTTTTACTTTTTATTCACTTAGGAAATGATGCAGAAAATGAAGATAAGAATGGAAAATTTCTATTCTTTAAATATTGACATGTGCTAAATTTAATTATTATCTTAAGAATTAATAATATAAAATAAATAAATAAAATTTAGCTAAAAAAAAACCTCCAAGTGGTCGGCCCACATGTTGGAGAAAATAAGATTTTTAATTTGATTTATAATATGTGTTAAATTTGGCAATTAGAAAGGCTTGGTGAGTCTCAATCTCCACCAAAGTGAAAAAAATCAATTTTCATTCTGGATTCTTCTAGTCCTTGACACACACATCCTTCTTTTACTCTAGTCAACTTCTAGTTCATTTTTTCTCATTACCATTTACTTAAATATTGTCTCTTACTTATTCCGTTTAACCCTTCATCACTGTCTCTACAATAGCTTGTTCAAAAGTATTTAACCTATTTTCTCTCAATTACATTACTTGAATATTTCATTTGATTATTCAATCCATTTAATTCCTTTTAATTCAATTTATTTAGATCTACTATTTCATTTTTTCAATTCCACAAATCAACTCATTCTCTACAATTGCCCACTATACTGCTTAGCAATAATTCTTCCTTATAAATTTATGACTACTAACATTGTCCATCTACTACTTTTCACTCTCAATTCTTTATTTTCTACTAGTTCCTTTCAGTTAAGTCTGTCCGGGTTTTCTCTGGGGTGTTACAATATCCATTCCTTCATCTACTATAATTTATAATTGATATCATTGTTACCTGTTCCAAATTTCAATTGGCATTTGATGTGCAATTAATTAGCTTTTGACATGTAAATTTGATATATTAATATCTATTCATTGTGTTCATTGACACTTAACTTCCATTATTATATTTTGTTATCATACGCTTGTATCTCATGTTTAATGATGTATGCATGCTCACTGAGTATATTTATACTCACCCGTGGTTTCTTTAACTATTTTTATAGGAAAGTACTAGGAACTAATCCCAAGACAATTTTCTTCCTTCGTACTTTGGATACCCGACGACTCCAATGTAAATTGCTTTTGTGGAGTCAATCTATACATACTCTAGAGCTCCATGGGGTATATTATGGAAATTAGATAGTTTGTGTATATATGTATTAACTGTTACTGAATTGAAATGATAACTAATAGTAAAATAAATATGGTATGATATATGCTAATGACAAAAATATTGATATTGATAATACATTAATATAGACTGAGTCATGTTATGAACGTAATGAGCATATAGAAGTGTTTTACATGATTATATGAATTGTGAAGTTGAAGGTATAACAATGGTAAATTATTGGGAGTGTTGAAATAATTTTTGTGTAGACTGTGTAATTTTTAAAAGATTCGGTTTGGATCGGGAATAGTATTAAAAATACAAAAGAAACTTTGTCGAAATTTTATTTAAAATTAATAAGTAATAAATAGAATATAATAATTAATGAATGAGTTAAGAATGAATGATTGATAATTGGATTGTTAGCGGATTTTACGAGTATTTGGTAATCTTAAGTATACCTGTATTCTAGAGCCGTCGCATTTCAAAAGTGAGACGCGACAGTTTGCAAGTTTATTAATCGAGCTATTTGTGAGCCTACTCATTAGTTTATAATCGAGTCGAACTTAATTTTAATCAAACTCGACTCATTTATTTATTAAATTTTAAAGTAAAGTTCAAACTTGACTTATTTATAAAATAAATCGAATGCAAATAAATTTTTATCGAGTCGAACTGCATCAAACTACTTATGAAAGTTAGGCTCATTTACATCCCTATTCATAATTAAATTTAAATATTAAGTAAAAAGCAAAACACTTCTCTTATAATATTCTCTTATTCATAAAGTTTCTCACTATCAATTTTATAATTCGATAAAAATTATCATTCAACAAAGAATAAATTTAAAAATAATAATTTTACTCTATATAAAAAATAATTTTTCACTCAATTGAGAAATATTTTTCAAAAAAAAATCCTTTCAAATCTCATTAGAAGTTTAAGTTATAATTCTGATATCAACATTAATTTATTTAATTTATTCTTTAATTTTGATTATAATCATTCACACTTTTTAATTTAATTATTAGTAATTTATTAAATTTATAAAATTGACTAACTCAGTTCATCCGATTAAAATTTATAAATTAAAATTAAGAATATAAATTTAGAGTTATTTTAAATTTTTGACTTTTTAATTAATATTTACACTATTGGAATTACCTTAGAAGAGAACTAACAAAAGTAAAAAGTTCAAGATAAATCCATATACACATGAAAAAGACTAAGATTTTTTTTTTTTTCATTAAAAAATTGAATTAAAATTAATTTTGAAATAATATTGATCAATATGTATATTTCAACAAATCTCGAGATGTCTTTACTAATTTACCCATTTTATTTTATTTATTTATTTATTTATTTTATTTTGTAAACAATAATAACAAGTATTAGACTAACAATGATGAGATATAATTATAATAATAATAGTAGTAATAGTAATAACAAAATAATATAATAATAGTAATAATAAAATTACATCCTTATTAATAACACGTGAAGATACTGCCTTTTGTTATTCAAGGGAACGAAGCAACGGAGGAGATGCTCAAATCCTTCGTCGCTGCTTAAATTTTATATTTTATAATAAAGTATACACACGTGGCCAGGCGGCTAACTCAGTCATGACACTCTTACTCGTTGACATGTTTTTTATTTCATTTTGCGCCACCGTTCACAATCATCTTATCATCTCAAGAAAATTAAAATGTTATTTAATGATTTCTTTTAATATTAAAAGAACATTTTTTTTAATTATCAATCATAGCAATATGTTTTTTTATAAATAAATATTTTACTAATTAATGATTTCTTTTAATATTAAAAGAACATTTTTTTTAATTATCAATCATAGCAATATGTTCTTTTATAAATAAATAAATATTTTACTAATTACACCTATTACATATATAATGATAATTTTTAATAAACGTATTAGTAATTGAGTTGAGTATAATAAAAATTATTTGTGTTGATTAGTTTGGTTTGGTTTGTTTAAAACAAAAATAAAGTTAGAATTATAAATTAAAGAGGTTAAAAAAAGTAAGAAAGATAAAAAATTTTAATCCATTTGAAATTGTATAATCAGTGTAAATTATTTGTTGTTTTTCTATGAAAATTAATGACGGTAACGTTTAATTGCCTTAAATGAGCATTGAATTTTTAAATTTATAAAAATAAGATTCTTGCTCAAGATTTTTTGTATTTTACTATTTTGTGCGTGTTATTAAAAGCAACACTAGTGGATAATTGATCTTAGAAAGAGATTGATTCAGTTTTAAGTGTATATATTAATTACTTGTGAGAAATTGTGAAGGTGATTTGTTAGACTTTTAATATTTTAACATATTTATTTTAATGGATACAAATAATTAATTAAAAATCTAATTATATTTATTTTATTATATGCAAAATTAAAATTTCAGATTACAGATTGTTGGTATGTAGCACCTCGCTACACTTTTAAGTAGCTCACACTATTTAAAAGTGTAGCGAGGGAAAAGACTTGAAAAAATAATATGTAATTTCTATTATTGAATAAGTAGCGTCCGTTACTTTTTAAGTAGCGTTCTCTACTCAGCAGTAGCAGCCGCTACAATGTGATTCAGGAGACACTATAACTGAATGACTTTAATAGCGTCCGTTACTAGCTTTGTAGTTCCTACTACTTAATTAAGTAGCACCCACAACCTATATAAGTTTATGCCACTACATATGCTAAAATTTGAGTAACAACAACTGCAAATATGTCACAACTGCGAATTTTAAATAAGTTCAAGGTCATAGTGAGTCAAAAGCATAGCGCATGCTATAGAAAATAGTGTCATTTACGAAGAAAGTTTAGAAAACACATAAGATTTTTAAAGAATTTGAAGGAAGAATTGCAACCGCTACATTTTAAGTAGTATCCTACTTATTAAGTAGTGTCCGCTACTCATTGTGTAGCCACCGCTACAGTTCGAATTATGATGCAAAAATAGTTATTAGAACAACTCTAATTTGCATTAAATGCACTCAAATGACTCTTTTAAATTGAAACTATAAATATGTGATGATATGAAGTTAATTAATACAGAACAACTATTCAAAGTGTATTAATTCATATATTTAAACATTCAAGTGTTTTTAAATTTAATATTTGAGTTTTTTATTATAAAAAAAATTAATTGTTAAACTTTAAAGTTATTGAAGGATAATTAATTTCTGAGAGTTTGGTAAAAATAATTGGATAATTTATTTCTCATTTTTTATATTTTATTAAGGTTGTGTACGAGCCTATTTATAAAAAAATATTGTAAAGTTTAACGTGAGTTAAAATATTTTGAGATTTAATCTTAAATCTGTAAAATGATCAAAGTTAATAAAATATTTAAGTGTGATTTAAAAAAATGAATGTAAGCTTGTTTTAGTCTAACCATTTCTTTATTAATTGAACTTTCATGATGCAAAGTATGAGTATATTCATAAAAGAAAATTTTATTATATCAGTTAAAGTCTTTTTTTTTTACAGCCCAAATTACAGAGTTAAAAAAGATCTGAATGCCATTGAAACACAATCCAAAAAAATATAAAAAGAAAACACCTTTTCTACATAGCAAATAAAATTCAGGTACACTTACTTTAAACTTTATGCCAAAATTTTACATATTAATTTTTTTTTTTCAAATCATCAGCACATAGTTTCGCTTTTGACATAGAGTGAGTATTTTATTTAAATTAATCATATCCATTTATAAATTATTTATTTTATATCCAAATCAAGTAAAATTAAAAATTATTCAAATTAATACTCTTAAATTTTAGTTTGAATATGATTTAGTAAGAAAAAATATTAATAATAAATAAAAATTAAGTATTATATAAATTAAAATATTTTTATAACATGAAATTATATTTCAAATATATTTATAAAAAATTAAAATAAGAATAATTATATTTTAAATAAATAAAAATTTTATATTATATAATAAAAATCAATTTAAAAATAAATAAAAAAATTCTCAAAATTTAATATAAACAAAAAAATTAAAATTAAAAATTTCTATAAAATTAAAATTTAGATATATATAAATCAAAATATATAATTTTAACATATTTTTGTTTGATTTGATTTTAGTCAATTTTCATATATTCAAATCATAACCAAATAAAAAATTTGGCTTAACTTTTTTTTTAAATTAATTTGAATCATAATATAATAAAACCATAATTAAAATTGAATTAAATGGATTTAATATGATTAATTTGATTAGTTTTTATGTAACTGAAATCAAATCAAAATGTATGAAACTATTAATTTTAAATTGATTTTATTTGATTTATTAAAAATTATATCGAATTATATTTAAATCAAATTAAATTTTATATCAATTTAAATTTGAATTAATTCCATTAAATACTAATTTTAACTTCTAAAAATTATAAAAATAATATATATATATATATATATATATATATATATATATATATATATATATATATATATATTCACATTAATTCTATTTAAATTAAAATTATAAATATTAAAGTAAAAATAACAAAATATTTTAAGAAATATAAGATATTATTAAATAAAATTACTCCTTACAATATTATTAAATAATTTAATAGATTATTAAATTAATAATTACTTTTTATACAATTTTAATTTAATAATTTATAATATATTTTATATAAATTTAATACTCCGTGTTGGTTTGGATTATAATGATTTTAAATTTTATTAAATTACAAATCTAATAAAAATTTAATTTATTTATTTTTTGAATTTTGAATGATTTTTAATTTAATTTGGATGAATTTCATTAGATTAAATAATTCTTTTTATAGCTCTAATTACATATATTAAATATATCTCCATTAATTCATATCAATATCAATATCATTATACATATTAATTATATTTTTATTTTTTATATTAAAATTATAAATTTAGACTAAAAATAAGAGTATTTTAATTATTATAAATATTTAAAAAAATATTATAAAGTGTAAAATAAAAATATTTTAGGTAATTATATTTTAGAAAAAAAATTAATATAATAAATAAAAAATATTAAAATTTTTTAATCTGCATATAAAATAAAATATGATTATTTTTTTTAAAATAATCGGAGTATTTAATTCTTAATATAATAATTATATATATAGAGAGAGAGAGAGAGAGAGAGAGAGAGGAAAGAAGACGGCTTAATAAATAAAGTTTGTTGGATAAATGGAAAATAGTCAACCAAATTAAGACATTCTTATTAATTAATTAAATAATAATAAATGTAGAAAAGAAAAAGCAGAAGAGTTGGAAGCAAAAAGTCAAGTCAGAGGTGAGAAATAGAAAATTCAAAGAACGCGAGCGTTCCTTCGTGGACTTTGCCAACACTGGTCCTTCTCTCCTCATTTCTCTACCTATCTAATTCACACCTCACCAGTCGCCACCAACGATCGATCATCGCCTTCTATAATCTTTCTCTCGGTTCTTCACAATACCTATCTCTTCTTTTTTCCTTTCTGGGTTGGTTTTCAAGGTCAAGGTGAGAGCTTCTCTTTAGTCTTTTTATTTAATTTTGATCTTTCTTTGATCTTTTTTTTTTTTTTTTTTTTTTGCCTATGTTAATTGTAACCTTCAATATCAATATCAAATTCTTATTTATCTTTTTTTTTTTTTTTTTTAATCTAAGTTCATTTAAAGAAATCATCTTTACTATCACTGGTGTTTAGCAATTTTATAATGAGTATTCTTGTTCTGTTTAGAACTTGTAACTTTGTAGCTAGGATTTTCTTTCACATTTACTAGTATAATCAATTTTATGAAAGTTTCTTTTGTATTGAAACAAACATACATGTGAGGTGAATTAAAAACTTAGAGGCACAAGAATCCCCTGAATTTCTGTTCTTGACACGCTAGGACTATTAATCAAGGATACCCAAAGTTATTATTGTTCTTAATTCTTTCATTTGTTTATTTTTTTTTTCATGCCGCAAAGGTTTGTGTACCTAAGATAATATGTGTTTCTGATGTTCAGGTTAGCTAATCTTGGAAGTTATTCATTCAAACATTTGTTAAACAGTTGATATAGAACGGCCTATCATACAATTATGACTTGTTTTTCTTTTCTATTTGGTCGGAGGATTGATTCTTCGTCAAAAAAATCATTTGCAGTTGATGAAGGTAAGATGCAAATGAATCATTTTCTTTATGTTTATAAGTGGTTAATTGGGCAGGTTTTGCTATGTATATTTTAAATAGATTTTCATGAGAAAGCATTTTGAGATGATTATTCTTCAACGTGGTCATTTACCTGAAATAATTATTTCTATATTACACATCTCACAGCTTTTTTTACTAGTACCAACAATGAAGCTTCTTATTAGTTTTTATTTCTGAACAGAAGTAGCGGGCCTTCACAATGTTAAACTCTACACCTACAAGGAGTTGAGAAATGCTACTGAAGATTTTAGTCCTGCCAATAAAATTGGGGAGGGTGGTTTTGGTTCTGTATACAAGGTACCTATATGATTATTATTTAAATGCATGCTTTATTTTAAGTAATCATTTTGCATAGTTTTCTTTTAATCTCTTTTTCTTGAGAAAGGTACATCCCTTAAGAATATTTTTAATGATCAGGGACGGCTTAAAGATGGGAAAATAACTGCTATAAAAGTTCTTTCAGCCGAATCAAGACAGGGAGTAAAAGAGTTCCTAACGGAGATTAATGTGATATCAGAGATAGAGCATGAAAACTTAGTTAAATTATATGGCTGTTGCGTGGAAGGGATTCACAGAATTTTAGTCTACAACTACCTTGAGAATAACAGTCTTGCTCAAACTCTACTTGGTAATGTTTTGTTCTTCATTTGGAAGCCTTTATTATTGTTTTATATATGCCTCTTGGTAGTTCTTACCATTGAAAAGTAGTTCCATCCTTCAGTTTTCTGGAATATAAGTTATCTAGAAATTTACTAAATTTTTTCTTAATATTTTGTTCTTTATTTCTCATTCACTGAGAATCTTAAATCCATAAATATTACAAATATATGGATCTAAACTAGTAGCATTTACACAATGGTTTCCTTAATTGCCTATTGTTCTTCGTTGAAGCTGAATTTGATTGCTCAAGTACCTTTTGCCTTCCAGGAGTAGGTAATAATTACAGTAACATCCAATTTAGTTGGAGAACACGATCTAGAATATGCACTGGGGTGGCACGAGGGCTTGCCTTCCTTCATGAGGACTTACGGCCACACATTGTACACAGAGATATCAAAGCAAGCAATATTCTTCTGGACAAAGACCTATGTCCCAAAATTTCAGATTTTGGTCTCGCCAAGCTTATCCCACCCAACATGACTCATGTCAGTACACGTGTGGCTGGAACAATGTAAGTTTCACATTTTCCATTGTCTTTATTGAGTTGTATTCATTTTCTAGCATAATGTAACCAAGTCCAGGATTGCATTATTCTATATTGCAATGTAGTTTCATAGAGACTACAATGGCGTGAAGGTGCCAATTGCATATCATTTGTTTGTTTGGATTGTGAATTTGCAAAAATCAAATCCATCATTCTGCTTAAAGTTGATTTCAGTGTACTTAAGTTATTCTGTTTTCCTTTGCGATTCCCATTTTTGGTTAAAGGTATAGGAAGCATTGATTTTGGTGAAATTATGTACAATACTCTATTGGACAGTTTATTGTGGTTGATACTCCTGTCACACATATGGGAATCATTGGAACTCTTTGATCTTGTTGATCTTCTGGTTATTTTTATAATTATTTTCCAAAACCAGAATAAAGTTAGTATAGTCCTTGAATAATGCCAATTCCAAATAGGCTGCTTTTATTTTTTAGCCAAGTGATAAAATTTTATTTTATGTATACATGTACTTGTGCTTGTGTCAACCAGTATTTAGCAGCTTGTATTAATATCTGCATTTGCTGTTTTTTAGAGGTTATCTGGCGCCAGAGTATGCAATAAGGGGGCAGCTGACTCGGAAAGCGGATATTTACAGTTTTGGTGTTCTCCTTGTGGAAATTGTCAGTGGAAGATGCAACACAAATACACGATTACCTATTGAAGAACAGTATCTTCTAGAACGGGTATGGATTTCTTGGGCCATTACTATCATGGTAATATATTTTAATCAATGGAAAATGCGTAGGTAAAATGACATAACCCTGTTATTTTTGCAATTTCAAGACTTTTATGATCTTCTTCCTCTGATAAAAAAAACAACATTTTTGTTCTTGAGATTTTTCCTGTGTAATATTTGCGTGAATAGATAATAGCCAGAGTTAAGCACTCGAAAAAACAAGCTAAAAGACTGATAGCACTAACATCACATGATAACCAACATGGCTAAGAACTATAAATAGGTTCATATCAATACCTGGGAATACAAACAGAGTATATAATTCTAAAGAAAGAAAAATGGTTTCCTCGCATATTTACCATGTTTGCAGTGGAATCCTCAATCTACTTTGCATATTCTTGCCATATTTCTGCCAAAACAATAGGATCCAATTAGGACTGTCACTGGATCAAACTCGGACTGGATTAAGGTATATCCTAATTCAACATGCTAAATGAAAATTCTAAATATAAGTTTAATTTTGATTAAATACTTTTTTTTTAATAAATTCATAAAAGATTTATTTATCATTCAGTTTAGGGGTAGGATTCAGTTTAACTGAAGCTAACTTTTTGATGAGTTGAAATTTTTAACACGTACAAAATAAAAACTGAATCAAGAGAAAACAAACATAACCGAACCAAAATACTAGATTAATTAAAAAAAAAAAAACTGGATAATTATAATTTATAATTTAGATATTGTTAATTTATAAGATAAATCATATTAAGATAAATCCATATTTGATTTGTTAATTGATAGATTAGCAAATTCATATAATGATCAGATAAATGGATTAAAATTTATTTATTTTTCTGTATCTAATTAATTGAAAATTAATCAGATCCAGACTAAAATCTGATTCATTGACAGTTCAACCTCCAATAACCTAACCCAAGAAAAATAGTGACAAGAATGTCATGCCTTCTTCCTATCAACTGTTAGATGCTGCAGCCTTATATAAAATTTCCATCTCTGAAGTCACAGTCAGCATCATAAGTTATCAACCACCCTTGCATCCAAACCAAGTAGTAGCTCTTATAGTCAAAAACATTGGAATCTTGTGCTCTCGTATTCCATCACATTTATAGCCCTGTGTCAATAGGGTCTAACATATGTGCAAATATGAATTTGGTCGGCTCTCGTGTTCCACCATGCCTGTGTGTCAAGAAGGGTGTTAGAGTTAAAAAATCCCTTATCGCAACCCAACTATAAGTCCAAAATTTCCAGCAAACTGTTGATTAAAGTCAACCAGGTCCTTTCCTATCTGTTGATCTGTAATTCTTACGTGTTTTTTAGCATTTATTGTCATCAAGTTAGATCATAATATGGAGGATATCAGGAATATGGTGACAAGCTTTGTCATGTTGTATTAAGCTTCTTAATAGTCATGCCTATAGTAAAGTATATAATTTAAGCACTGCTCATCACATTGGACTCTTATGTTGCAGACATGGAATCTTTATGAACAAAAGGAGTTGGTCGGGCTGGTGGATACAGCACTGAATGGTGACTTTGATGCTGAGGAGGCTTGTAAGTTTCTAAAGATTGGGTTACTCTGCACCCAAGATGCTCCAAAACTTCGGCCTTCCATGTCTACAGTGGTGAAGTTGCTAACTGGTGAGAAGGAAGTTGATGACAGTAAGATAACAAAACCAGGTTTAATCACTGATTTCATGGATCTCAAAGTACGAGGCCCCGCAAACACCATATCCCAAAAAAATACAGCTTCCTATAATCCATCAAAATCTGAAACAAAGACAGGATCTTCCTATAATTTGTCGTCTGATTCGGATAACCTGGATGATTCAACCTTGTCATCAGGAAACTCAACTAGTGCAGCCACCACCTTCAATGCACCACCATACGATCGAAGTGTTTAAACATCATTGTGAAAATTATATCCATTTGATTTATTCTCTCTTTTTTTAGGCTTGTAATTGTGTAAATGTTTTCACTTCTTTCTAGTTCTCCTCCCTCTCTTTTTGTAATTTCTTTAGATGCAGAATTAGCTTAAGAATTTTTTCCGGAATGCATTCTGTTGTAAATGCCCAACAGTTACTGTAAAATGAAGAGTGCGCTTGGTTTTGATCTCAATATTATTTATTGTTTGGGATAAAAGAATTGTTGGGGAATTTTTCACTTGAAAGACAAATTTAAATCATATTCATCCAAAAAAAGTAGTAAAATTTTATGAAATTTATTTATAATTAAGAATGTACATATTCCTTATGTGATTTTTTTTTTAAGAGATGTCTCATATACAAATATTAATAAACTCTAACCAACTCATTTTTTACAGTAAATAAATTCCAACAATTCTAATATGGTTTCAAGATTTCAATCTTAGCCATTTAAGTTGTCTCATTGACTCTCACTTGAGTGATTGACTAAGGAAAACAATTTTTATGAATTAGACCCTAATGTTTTGGAAAAATTCTCTTTTTTCTCAATCTCCACTCAAATCCAACCAAAATTATTGTCAACCTATCAGACTTTTGTTTATTTGTTAAAATATATAAAAGAATATTAACAATATAATAAATTCCAAATTTCTAGAAGTTGATTGTGATGGATTTTTTCTAAATGTTCAAAGTGCTAATTCAAGCATTTATATAATTTTTACTCTATTCAACTAAATTTTATTTCATCATTTTTTATATTTTAAAAAAATAATTTGTAAAATTAAATTTTTAAGTATAAAAAAGAATAAATTAAAATACGTAGAGATTGTCATTTCACAAAATTTTTTACTAAAGCTTAATTTATCATCAAAATATATAAATATATATTATAAACTCTTGAAATTTCAAAACTAATAGTTTTTATTAAATAAATATAAATAATTAAAAAATAAAATAATATAAATTTAATTTTTAAACTCAATTTAGTTCAATTTTGTTAATAAAATTAATTTTTTTCAATTGAATTTTTTAAAAAAATACCGTAAAAAAAACATGACAAGTTTCCTCTTTTATGGATCCCTTTAATTTACAAATTTCATTAAGATAGGCCCCCAACCCTCAATTAATAAACCTTTAGGAGGACAACTTGTAACTTTAGCAACCTTGACCAGCAGAATTTGTGAAATTTACGAAATTTCAAACTAGTTTGTAGTGACTGCTTCCATCAAAGAAAATGAAGTGACTATAGCAAAAAGACAATTTTATTGGAAAGAATATATACACAAGTGGAAATCAAAGCATCCGATAGAGTGCTTCTCATTCGAGATGATTTTCTTTTTTCAATTGGAAGAGGGCAAGTGGGTGCTTTTCTAGCTGTACAGACATTCCAAGGAGGTTATCCACAGTTAAATTATCAAAAAATGCCCTCAAATGTTTGGTTAAACATGTGTCTGCCCCCAAAGCCAGCTCACCAGCAAGCAATCTGTCTTGGCTGAGATCATCAAAATCGCATTGGATTGAAGAAACAAGTGATCTTGATCCTGACCAATTGCCTGAAGCACAGTTCCATTTTACTTGGGATGGGCTGTGAATTTTCTGTACATCCTTTCAATCATTCAAGTTGATGATCTCCGCCATTGCTTCTTCCCTTTCTTTTGATGCAACTTGAATGGACTCCAGCTCTTTCTACGTGCGGAGGTTTCGCAAAAGAGTCCAGAAGCCAATGCCTGCTGAAGCCACAGCTCAAATTCTTCTTCATCCTCGTCCATCATCTCAGCATTCAAATCCCAAGGATATCTGCTTGAGTTGGATCGTTGCGTTTTCTCCAAACCAACCATGTTTACATGGAAGCTAGGCCTATGGGTATTAGGCCTACACGCCATTCCCTGCAAAGTCTTCATGCTGTAAGATTCTGGATATGAAATTACATTACTAAAGACATGATAACCTTTTTCTTTTTCTTTTTCTTTTTTTATCACTATTCCAAAATAAGAGTGTAGCTATCAATACTCAAAAACAGCTGCAAGGTATTCCAGACCGCATTATTTCCATTCACTATCTTGTAAAATGAACCAAAATTTTGTTAAGTGTCACTGCAGAAGTGTGGTTTGAGAAAGGGCAATAACAGTTTATATTAATTGGAAAAAAAAATACAATTATATCCATTTAATATTGATTAAAATAAAATATTAATTTTAATAGTTATGTCTTCTCTCTCCTACACTTGTTCCACCAGGCCACCTCTCCACCACTGTCCCCAACTAGAAACCTCCACAATCACCACTATCTCCATCAAGGCATCAACACCACCTGTCACTCAGAACTGAGATCTACTCTTGGTTCAGAAAAATAATAAAAAAGCTTTTGTATATTGACAGGCATACAGGAACATGAACTTACCTGTAGGGTAATATACTGCCTCCAAAAGCAAACACAATTGCAAGGAGATCCAGCAGTTCAGGCAACAAGTTCGTTTGCATGATTGTTGCAGACAGATCATATGTGTCATCTTTGATACTCACAACCCACAAAAATTAATTCCAACCAAAATTCATCTTCAGATCCCCCACCACCATCACCCATTACCCATTTTCCACTCTCAATCACAACAAAAAGAAAGAAAACAATAATAACTAGAAGAAGCTTCAACAGCAATGATATTAACACAGCAAGGACATAATGGAAGACAAACAAGAGGAGTACAGGGTTGCAGAGTGCAAGGAAGTCAAGTGGAAGATCCAAAATTGCTAGCAATTACCAGGTTTCGAGATAGCCGAGGCTGCAATTCTGGGGAGTTGGAGGGACTGAGAAGAGGGGGGAGGGCCAAGTTGGGAAAGATTTCAGGGGGTAAGAAAAATTATTTATTTTAGTAGCTGGACATAATTGCAACTAATTTATCAAATTAAGGTAAAATTGAAAAAAATTAAAAGGTTTCAATGTTACTCGGTCAGCCAAAATATTAAAACTTTAAAAGCTTGATTGCATTTATTGTGTTAGTTATCTGCTTATGTAATATAAAGGTCCAAGAGTTCAGCTCAACAAGCACGGGCACACACAGTCATCAAAATAAGTTTTCGGAGGCATAATACATCTTAAGCATCAACACCTGAACAAAAGGATTACTGACCTGACAAATAGCCCATTCTGATACATCAAAAATTTTGCTTTCAGCACAAACAAAAGCACAGGGTATTTCCACCTGGAAAGAAGGAACCAGAACAAAGGCACAGGAATTAAATTGTCATAAACCGAAACAAAATTGACAAGATAACCCCCTTGTCATTAATGGAACATTCATGTTATTCACTGACAAGACAAGGCCACAATCATTAATAAAAACATCATTCATTTACTCACTGAACCACACATGAAAGGATAAGATAAGCATGGAGGATTCTATATTCTTAACCCTTTAGATGAAGGAATTCGCCAGCTAGACCAATGTAAAAAGCATTATGAGGTTACAACTTAAAGCATACTAATTGCAATCTGTATGTTTAGCTTCTCCCAAAGAAGTAGCAAGTTTGCTGGCTGTGTATGCTCAGTTTTTTAATAAAATAACATCTAAGTAAAATGCCAATCATTGATAAGTTAATGAAACATGAATACTGGGAAATAATAATATAGAAATGAATGCTAATTATAGAAGAGATCACCCTATTCTTTTATTATTTTTTTACTGATAAAAGAAGCCATACTTCCAAAGTTACAACAAAATCACTCTCGCAAAAAATGGTTGATAATGAAAAGATTAGATAGTGTCATTTTCAAAATAAGAAAAGAAAATTTATTGTGAGAAAGAAGAAGATTATAACATGGAGCATAAGCTATCCACCTTTCCTCTCCTAACCAAAACAAAACAATAATGAACAATAATGACAATACAGTAACGTCTTCTAATCACGTTGAATAAGACTTGAAGACGCTCCTTTAAGAGCCCCCTAAAGCAGAAGCCCACAAAAATAAAAAAAAAAAAAAGGAAAATCACCTTGCCTTCCACACATTATATTTTAAGTCAAATAAATTGAGAAAATAAAATTTGCAGCCTTTTCTCTATCCAAGCACAATGATTTTTAATAAAATGAGTTCCTAGGGAACTCCGAGGGAGGTTTAAAACATTATCAAGAAGCACTTTTTCTGAGTGGGGGGTATTTTGAGAACAGTTACCCTGCACTATATAAGAGTTGCAATGAATTTTTATTCTTATTCCATTTTTTTTTATTGAAAGTTAATCTTCCATTGAACCTCTTTTCTCCCTTCCCCTCTCTAAGTCAACCATGCATCTATCTTTAAATTAATTAACCCAAGTTCCTGCAACTGAGATCACAAGCAGTCACATTGATAATGGGAAAATGTCAAAATATGCAAGTAAAGGAAGATGTCTCTTAAACAAGATTAGAAACTCAATGGTGTCCACAAAGAAGTAAATATCAGTTACTATTATTCTCATGATGATTATTGAAAATAATACATTAAAAATAACAATATATCAGTTACTATTACTCTTTACATGCATGTGAGAGAGAGAGAGAGAGAGAGAGAGAGAGAGGGAGGGAGGGGGTGTTAAGATGGTTAATTTTAACAGTTTGTGAATCGAAATTCTAGGGTTTAGAATTAGGAAATGGAAGGAAATTGAGAGTTTGAGAGGGAATTAGAAGAATTAGGATTATAGAGAGAAAAGAGAATTGAGAGAAACAAGGAATTATCTTTTTTCCAGAAAAATGAATGCATGGAGCTGTTAATTGGCTCCTTTTATACAATTGGTTATTCAGTTACTAGCTTTTATAGATTTCCCCCCCCCCCCTGATTTCTAAGGCTCGCATCTCCTGCTACTAATCTTATATTATTCCCTTGTTACCTAACAACTATACTTATTGACAACACAATTCAACACTACTCTTTCCCTTTCCCTTTCCCTTTCCATTTCTTCCTATGATATGTAACAATATCCTCCCCTTGAGCTCTTTCTTGACCCCAACAAAGATGACAATCAGGAAACTGCTTTTGGACGAAAGAACAATCTTCCCATGTAGCATCTTCTGTGGGTAGATTCCTCCATTTGATTAAGCCTTGAAACACAACCTGAGTATCCCTAGTGATGGTTCTGGTCTTCAAAACTTTCTCTGGTTCTACCACAGGAAGATCATCATACATGGTAGGAAGATTCTGTAATGGTGTGACCTGCTGGCCCACTTTCCGCTTAAGTATGGAGACATGAAACACAAGGTGTATGGTGACAGTAGGTGACAAATCCAACTTGTATGCTACCTTCCCAATCTTCGCCAGCACTTGAAAGGGCTCATAGTATTTGGCAGTGAGTTTCAAATGCTGTCTTAAGGCTATGGAGGTCTATCTATAGGGTTCTAACCTTAACAAAACCCAATCCCCAACCTCAAATACCCTCTCAGTCTTATGCTTATCCTGCTGTTGTCTCATTCTGTTTTGGGCTGAAGCTAAATTCTCCTTGATAGTGTCAAGGAGCTGCTGGCTGTGCTGGAGAAGCTCACCCACAGCTTGCACTTTCGAGGAGTCAGGTAGTAGTACTGGTGGAAATGGTGGGGGATATCCATATAATGCTTCAAAGGGCGACATTCGTAGAGCACTGTGGTAGGCTGTGTTATACCACCACTCAGCTAGGGATAAGTACTTGCACCATTACTTAGAATGCAAATGAGTCATACATCTCAAATAATTTTCTAAGCACTGATTCACCCTCTCAGTTTGACCGTCTGATTGAGGGTGGTATGCTGTGCTGTAGTTAAGAGTAGTGCCTAGTAAAGTAAACAAGTCCTTCCAAAAGTTGCT
>CANXYC010486388.1:0-22797 GCA_948193065.1 Aleurites moluccanus
TATATATATATATATATATATATATATATATATTTATTAATTAATATAATTTTATATAAGGAATAATTAAATAAATATAATAATTAACTAAGTATAATAACGGGTCCCCACGGAGATGGGGATGGGGATCCCTATGGGATGAGGAATACACTCCTCGTTCCCACCCCGTCCCCGCTAACGGGGAAAAAATATTCTCCATCTCCGCCCCCATGGGAGATAAATCGGGGAATCCCTATCCCATTTGAGGCAAATCCCCGTGGGGAATGGGAATTCCCCATCCCATTGTCATCCCTAGATTCAAACGGCTTAACTTTCAAGAAAATAGGAATAATAAAATCAACAGAAGATATAACAATGCGGACCTCTAAATTAATTTTGTAAAATGAATATAAAATAATTACTAAATATAAAATCTTCACTGCCTGAGAAATAAATGGCAGGATTGACAACAATGATCTAACATATGACGCTCACCTGCAGGATGAAAAAATAGGTGAACAGGGGGTGAGTGTTCGTCTAATTGAACTATATATAATACTATAATCTACCACTCACATTCGATTAATTATGAAATGCAATATACTCAATTATCGCATAATTAATTAATACGTCCCCTTAGTGTACCATTTATCAAATCACATATTCACACAAATCATTTAAAGATAGAAATTAGTTCACATGAATCGTCCTAAATCTCAATCTGAAGAGTCAATCCCCATACCTGATTTTTTGATTTGAAGTATTGTCTCTTAGCTCCAATCTATAGAACAGTTGCGGTCTAAGCCAAGTAATACCAACTTGACTGGCAAATATCGTCGAGTAATGAACAAACTTCTTCCGTCACGCCAATCATAACTCATCAAATCATAATAATAACTTAAGTAGTCCTAATCTCATCTATCAACCACAAACATAGCAATCATCACTATTCAATCATCACATCAAGCATGACATCAACATTCATCATATGAATGCAAACAATCACAATCACATTCATTATGTTCTTATGATGTAATGCAAGTATACAATGCAATATTAAATAAATGAGGGAAATGAAATTTTACATTTAACTATATAATTCACTGATTTCAAAACCAAACCACCAGCTCTCTTCAAAGCATCCTCTGACTGACAACAAGGAAAATACTTGGAAATACAATAATCATTAGAAAAAAAAAAAAACTCAAATACTGACTCTAAAATTATAATGAGCGACTTTCAAGAATTTACTGAAATTCGACATAACCTCCTTTAAAATTAGGACATAGTTCTTTGAAATAAAAATCAAAACACTTCTAAATAAATAATCAGTGGCTCTCAATAGTTATCATCAATTTAAATGATCCCTCCTAATTCTCAAATTCAATCATTAATATTTCTTATTAAGAAATTTACATGTTTCAATTATTTAATTCAGTTCAATAATATATACATTTAATAAAATTTATATATTTTACTTAATTCTTAATTCAATTACCTCCATATCCATTATATTAATTAAAAATAATATCTATAATTCTCTAATAAATATTCTAAACTAATTTCAATAATTATTCTGCAAACTAATTCTCAATTTTAGTCTCTAATTAATTTAATTAAATAATAATTTACTAAATTTTCAGTTAATAACTATACCACAATTAATATTTCACTAATTAATTATTTTAAAATATTTTTAATTATCACCACATTGATATATTGTCCAGATAAATTATTTATTAGGATCCAATAATTTATTTTCAATTTAATTAATTTATTCACCCGATTTAACTACTACCTTAATTAATTTAAGCCATAATTATTTAAATATCGAAACTCAAAATGTATCAATACCACTCATATATATTCTATAATTACTTCAAAATAATTATATTAATTTATCTTAATTTATACACTTAATTTAAATACAATATAAATCTATTAACTCCATAAATATTTCAATATCAATGTCCAAATTCAATAATTTTCACAAAAATTATTTAAAAATACTCTAAATAATTTAAAATAAATATTAAAATAATTTAGAACCCATCTACTCTCAGTTTTTAAAAAAAGACCCGAGTTTTTTTTTTTTTTATCCGAACTTCGATCACCGATGGAGGCGAACTGAATGTCATAGGAAAGTTGGCATTGATGGAGTCCAAGAAAGCAAAAATCACAGGAAACAGAGGTTTGAAAGCAGCCAGAATATGAAATTGAAGGATTTGGCCAGTCGGGGCTTGTGGAGGCGTGTTCGACACCGTCTGGTAGCTAACAGTGGCACGCTTCCATCCCCAGGCTCCCCCGTAGCCGAGCTTCGTCCTTGGCCAACGCGTGCGGTCTGCCGGTGACCGGAAGGCAAAGCTCTGACGCTCTCTCTCTCTTCTTCTTCTTTTTAATTGGCCCGTTTCCCTTCCCATTTATTCTTGAACACCCATATAAATAATAATAATAATAATAATAAATTTTAAAAATTTAGAAAATATTCTTGAAATATTCATTTTTAAAATAATTAATATTTAAATAATTAAATAATTTATAAACTTTTAAAAATTAAAATCAACCCTTAAAATATTTTTCTACAAACATCATAATTTATAATTAAATAAATATTCTATTAAATAAACAAAAAAAAAAAAATTGGACTTTCAGTTAAGATAATATAACCCATAAAATATTTTATACTCATTATTTAAATTAAATATTCTTAAAATAATTATTATATCTCAATAAAATATACTTTTAAAATAAATAAAAATTTGAAGTGTCACAAGATTAAGAACAACTATTATATATATGTATTTATCATATATATAATAGTTGCCTTAATTTTATATGAGTTTCATTCGTATTTAATAGTTAATAATAATTAATTTTTTTAATATATTTACTTATATATAATTTATTATTTTTAATATTTTATATATATTATTAATTATTAATTCATAATAATTCTTTAAAATTATTAATGAAAAATATTAATCTATAATATGTATAAAAATATATGTAAAGGATAAAAAAAAAGTATGTAAATATATAAAAATTTAAAAATTTAATAAATAATATGTCTAAAAATATATATGAGAAAAAAATATAGATATATTAAAAAGGAAAAAAAATTATGTGTGATGACCCAAATTTGAGGCATGACGGTCTTAAGATACAGGAACTGCCAAAGTCAACCGACACCCATAAAACTTAATATCACAATCTTAAGTCCACATTAAATACCAATATCACATTAAATTCCATATTCAGTCTATACAGTTCACTTTCAGTACTATAATATTTCATCACACAATAAAATAACGATACAGACTACTTTTCTAATACCAGTTATTACAGACCATGGAGCATAACTACAAAATAACTAATATACAATATATCACAGTAATTACATTACAAAATGGAGTCTGGTTCCTCGAAGAAGAAATTGGGAACCAAGTCATTGCTCCTGTTCTGAAAATTTAAAACCACTACAGAGTGAGTATATAAATACTCAGTGAGCTCAATATACAGTACAATAAATACAGGGTAAGGCATTCAGTAAGAAATTAATTAAACAGTGTCAAGAGTATAATAAAGCACACCAATGTTCTTAAGGTACGGTACAGAGAAATAATAAAATAAACAGTGTCATCATTAGGTTTAACTGTTAAATTTGTATGTGGAAAAGATAGACTAAGGGGCCATTATCAATAACAGTAAGTATCAGTAAAATACATAAGGTGGGTCAGGCCTTATTGCTAGGACAAGTCCCTTCCCAGCTAGGGCTCTGGATTATTAACCCTGTCCAGCGAGTCACTGTGCATAATGCTGATGGATTTTATCCACTACACCATCAGTCAGGTAGTTCTGTCAATTACACATTTATAAGGTATAAGAAACAATATATATATCTTTAAAGAACAATATCAATGAATATGATTCAATAACAATATAATTAATAACAGTACCAGTCTGTGAAACAGTCTATCTTATTATAATAACAGGTATCGATACAGTAAACAATAGCAGGGTTTACAGCGGTTACAATGATCAAGTATAGGTTCATTAATATCAAAGTCAATGAATACCATATACACTAGTGTGACAATGGCATTGGCTAAGGTAACAAAGAAGGAACTTTGGTTTAGGCATTTCATTGAACAATTGTTGTGTAACTTTCAATCAATAATTTGGTATGGTTTTGATGAAAATTTAGCATAACTAAAAGATCAAATCAAAGGTTCGCAATAAGAAGAATTCAATCAACAACTCAAAGATCACAAAGAACAAACATTTAGGAATCAAATTCAAAGTTGAAATCAAGGGAAAATGAAGCAAAATTTCAAAGGAATTGTTTAATATAGGTTCGACCAAATAGGAGTTTTTACATTTCAATTCTATAATTCATTCTATCACCATAGACATGAAAAAGGGATTATATTGAACTCACTTAATGGCTTTGATAGCCAAAATTATACCTTGAACACCAAAACCTTTTTTAATAAGATTTATGAACACTTTGAAGAAATCTTTGATTCTACACTAATATAACCATCAATTTAGCTTCCAATGATGGTAATAACACTATTCTAATTAAATCAAAGATTATATGACGCTAATTCAAAATTTGATACTTGACATAATCAATTTAGGGTTATAAAATTTGGAATCTCCATTAATTTGAATTAATCGATGCAATCTAATGCTAAACACATCTAATTCAGTATCTAAAATATCTAATTAACTTAAACAAATGAAGAAATCATCAAGTTACCTCTAAATGATGAACTGGCCAAAACCCAAAGGAAGAGATTTCTTGATTTCCTTTAAGTTTTTAGGGGAGAAATGGATGGAATTAGGTACAACAAGATTGAAAATTAGGTTTTCTTTGATTTTTCTTCACAAACTTGCTTGAAATTTTGATGAAGAATAGCTAGATGAATTCGGCCAAATGAAGGAAAGTAAGAAGAAGAAAGAAAGATGGGTGGAAAATGGCTAAGGCATGACATTTATAGGTGGAAGTTATGAAAATTAGATTTTCCACCCCAAAACTTTCATTATTTATATTTTTGCTCCAAAATTTTATGTAATTAATTTTATCAATTCTATTCAGTTTTAGATTTCAAAGTGGGGAGTGAATAAACTTATTTTTAGCTGTAGTTTATCATCATACAACTTTCAAAATAATTATGGGTCCCAGAGAGTAGGTTTCCCAAAATACCTTTGAAGTTCTGCTTATTTACGATTTTGTCACTCTATTGATTTTCCATCTTCCTTAACACTTTTTCACACTTTATTTTTACTAATAAATAATATTATTTTAGTTCTCTTATTACCCATTGATATATATTAAATAACTTTAGCTTTGGTGTTGAACTAACTCTTCAGTTAGAGTAAAAATTACCGGTGTTATCAGACCAGTAATTAAAAGAACTATCCTAAATCTGACTCGAAATTTAGGATATTACACTCTACCCCCCTTTAAATAAATTTGTCATCGAATTTAAAATTAAACATGCCTTGCTATAGGAACATAAGTGGATAATTAGCCTGCTTATTATACTTGCTTTCCCACATACAGTCTTTTGTTGACTAAAAATCTCCAATATACTTTTATCATCGAAATCTCCTTATTATATAGTTGTCTATCATATTGATCAATTATTTTCATAAATACTTCTTTATATGATAAACCTTCCTCAATCTCTATATCATATGGTTTCAATACATATGATGGATCCAGTATATATTTGTGAAGCATCGATACATAGAACACTAAATGTACATAATTCAGATTAAATGGAAGCGCCAATCTATAAGCAACATTATTAGTTTTCTCTAGGATCTCGAATTGTCCAATGTATCGAGGTAACAAGTTACTTTCAAAACCTCCTTACACCTTTCATAAACGAAATCTTAAGGAAAAATGTGATTATCTTCGGTAAAAAAAATATCTTTCCTATTAGGATCTGCATAATCTTTCTGTATACTGAATAAAATCTTTATTCTCTTTAATAATAGGTACTCCATGAAGTTGTACTATTTTTTTAACGTAAAGTTGAGCATACTGTATCGCAATATAGCTGGTTTTCACCTCCAAGAAATGAACTGATTTAGTTAGTCGATCTTTAATAATCCAAATATAATCATATTCCCGTAAAGTTTTCACTAGACTAATCCACAATGTCCATAGTAACTTATTTTCATTTCCATTCTAGCAATTAAATTTCCTATAGCAAACCTGATGGCTTTTGATGTTCAAACTTAACTTGTTAACAGGCAAAATAAATAGATATAAATTTTGCTACATCTCTCTTCATATTGATTACTAGTTGTAATACCCTAGAAAGCCATAACATGAATGCATGATTTTATTCTCAGTATGTGATCCTTTAGTCTTGAATTGATGAAAAATAATTTTAGAGACACAGTTAGAAAATAAATTTGAAACTTTTTCGAAAACTGACGGTGTCGGGAACACTACCGAGAAATTTGCAGTCCAGTCAACAGAAGAATTTCTGAAGTTGACTTGGGGTTAAAATATGACCATAATTTATGTGTAATTTTGGTAAAAAGGAAGAAGTGAAAATCAATTAGGAACACTGAAAAAGTGAACAATGGCATTTTGGTAAATAAAGAGAAATTCAAGATGAATAGTGAAAATGGGTCTGTCGAAGTTACAGAATAACTCCAAAACTATTTTTATAAATAAGGATAAATTAAAATAAGCCTATGCATTTTTCACACTGATATCTAAATCCTGACAGAATTGTCAGAATAAATTACAGAAGATTTAAGGATCAAAATGTAAAGGATGAAACCTGAAGGATTTAGTTGTAATTTTACAATTTATTTTGTCTTATTTGGCCCTCAAATTCACGGCTTCTTCTTCCCCCATTTCATTCCTCCATTGCCGTCCATCATCTTTTCTTTCTTCTTCTTCATAACTTCTCCATTTCTTAACCAAATTTCATGAAATTTGATAGAAAACTTAATTACTCACTTTGCTTTATCCATTTCTAGCCTTAGATTGTTGATTGGAGCAAAGGATTAAGAGGCCAAACACCTTGAAGAATTCAACCAACATAGTGGTTTTGGGTAAGTAGTTCATTTGTTTAATTTGATTGTTGATTTAGTGTTATTTTAGGTTCAATTGAATGGGTTTAGTGTTTAATTGCTTTAGATTATACAAATTTGATTAAATTTCCAATTTAAATGTTAAAATTGAAGTTGTAAAGCATGAGTTTATGATTTAGTATTCGAAATTGCAAATTGATATTAGAAATGATCAATTGGATATGAATGAACAAATAATTGATGGTTAATTTGATGTAGAATCGTAGATTGTGGAATTGGAGTTTTCAAAGTAGCCAAAATTTGGGGATTTTGTGGAATTGGTTCAATTGGCTAGTGCATTGGCTATTGGAAGGTTTAGGTGAGTTTACATTACATCAAATATCATGTTTGAATTATTAAATTGTGAATTGGAAACCTTTGGTGAAAACCCCTTGGTGGCCGAACCCATTTTGCCCTAAAATGCCTTTGTGTTTGTTTGGTTTTTACTTGATTTTCCTTGCCATTTTGATCATATTTAATTGTTGTTTAATATTGTTTATTGATAGCTTTACTTTGTTGAACAATGTACCTTATTGTTGGTTTGAATGGGTAAGTCAATTTTGCACCAAAACCTAACCTATTGGCTTGCCATTATATGGCGCCAAGTATTCGATAAAATGCCTAGTTTAATTGCCATTGGCCTATTAGTTTGCATGCCATAGGCCTACCAATTGAATGTCATTGTCGCCAGCGACATTGACATGCCAATTGACCTACTAATTTCTGCCACCGAACCATCATTTGTTTCTTGCCTTTCCTTGTTGCCAACCTTATGATTATTGATTGTATAATGTATATGACATTGCCAATGAGCTTATTGCATATTGTATTGATTGATACCAAACTGACTGTTATTTGATTGACTGATATCCGGATGTCATTGTTGCTTATGGTATCCCTCGTTATTGACCCTGATATGGCTTGGTAGAACTACCGATTTGACAGGGTAGTGGGGAAATACTGTCGACCTTGTGCATATTGTAGTACCCTAGCTAGGAGGGGTTATGGTTCTGGCCATAGGGCCTGATAAGCCTTATGCTTATATGATATTGGTGATTTACACAGTCCAGTGATATTGATTGTTTGGAGATTGTATGATTTCTTTTCATACAGTCCATCTCATTATCTACCTTTTCATATGTAACCGAGCATATTTGTTATTTCTTGAGTTTTACTGTACCTTGATATCTCTACTGTCTACTGTATTTCATTTAACTTATACATTTGCCTATTTGTGCCTATTATTTATTGCGATGCATGTAAATTCACTGAGTATCATCCATACTCATCTTTTTGTTTGTTTACTCCTTTTAGGAGAGGAGTAGGTTGCAGGATCTAGTCATTTATTTCTCTATGGATTCCTGCTACGGACTTTCTGATGTATATATTTATTTTGGATTACTATATTTATATTATTTTGGTGTTCATGATCTAGCTGCTCCATGGGTATATATTGGGTTGTTAGGAGATGAACATTGTTTATAAATGATATTGATGGTATATATTGATTATATGGATGCATGATATATGGTATATGCTTGTGACAGCCAATTGTAGAATGGTGACAGAATAATTGACAGGTTAACAAAATGAATAACATGATAATATAATGGATGGTAATTAATTAATAATTGAATAATATATTGAGATTGATAGACTGTGTAATAGTACTGGGTTCTACAGGTGTCGATCGCCATTGGCATCTCCCGTACACTAGGACCGTCACGGTCTGGGAAACCGGGTCGTGATACTAGTAATATTCTTTTAAATCATAATACTTCTTTTTAACTCCAGTTGAACACAGTAGTAAGCGTAATGTGCTTCTTTCATGATACTTTCTATAAATTCATTAGTATCTGATGCACATAGTCGTTTTCCACATTTCAATTTTTCACTATCCACTGAAAATTCAAAAGTCTTACCATTCTGTACATCTTCTTTTAACTTTAGAAGATAAGAATTTTTTTTTTCCTGCATTACCTTAATATCATTAATCATTATCAGCTTTACACGAAACTGGGCTGTTAGAGTTTATTTTCGATTATGGGGTACTAATTCTAATTCAACTCCCACATCGATCAGTTCTTGACCTCCTGGATTAACGATCTTCTTGAAACAGTCATATGAACTAGACTTCCCATTAACTTTTGGCTTAAAGTATCTGTTACAATATTGACTTTACTTGGATGATATATTATCTCTCAATCATAATCTTTTAACAATCTAACCCATTTTCATTGTCACAGGTTTAAATCCTTTTGTCATGAAATATAGGTAATAATTCTCTTATTCTACAAAAGAATATTGCCTAATCCAACTCTAGATGCATCACAATACACTGTAAATTTATTAGTTTCCATTGGCAAGGCCAATATTAGTGCAATCATGAAACATAACTTTAGTGTTTAAAAAAAATTATTTTCACTTCCGTCAATCCATTAGAACTTTTCTTGTTTCCTGGTCAATCTGAACAATGGAGCTGCTATTTTCAAGAAACCCTTTATAAACCGCTTAAAGTATTCAACCATGCTGATAAAACTACATATTCTATTAATATTAGTATGCCGGAGCCAACTAGTAATAATTTCTACATTAATACTCTCTTTACTAACAACATGACCTAGGAAATAGATTTTAGTAGGCCAACATTGATTCATCAACAATTTGACATACAATTTATGTTTTCACAGTGTTTACAATACTTTTTCCAAATGCTTTGTATGCTTTTGTTCACTCTGGAAATAGATAAGAATGTCATTAATAAATACTATGACAAATTTATCCAAGTAAGTCTTGAAGACCTGATTCATTAAATTCACACACACACATATATATAGTGTCCATACTGAGTTCTGAAGGTTGTCTTAAATATATCCTATTTCTTCACAATTAGTATTGAGATATACTTCAATTTCCTTTTCCGGGGGTAGCCTTGATAAATCCTCAAGAATTTCATCAGAAAAATTCTCTGACAATAGGAATCTGATCAATTCCTGTCGGAGTCTTCTAAGCATCCACTATATAGGCCAAATAAGCCAGAAATCCCTTCCTTATCATCTTTCTAGTCCTAAATGCTGAAATAAGTTTGATACCAGATTCATATCTATTATCATGGTATTCAAATTTTGCTTGTTCCTCAGGTTGACATTTAATTTTCCTTTACAAAACAATCATTCACTTCTCGATGAACTGTCAACTAGTCCATCCTCAAAATTACACTCAACTCAAACACAGACAATTCAATTAAATTGTCATGCAAGAAATCTTTCTTTAATTTCTACAACACAGTTCGGATACTCACAAATTATTTCTATACTCTCCTTGTAGGAGTAGAGATCTCTAACAATATTCTTAATAATTGGTTTTCCCGATGCAATTTAGGTGCAAACATTGGTAAATCAAAAGAGTATGTGGTCCCAATCAGACAATATTTGAGTAATTTCATCCTGTACTAGAATCATTATACAGTACAATAAATATAGGGTAAGGCATTCAATAAGAAATTAATTAAACAGTGTCAAGAGTATGATAAAGCACACCAATGTTCTTAAGGTACGGTACCGAGAAATAAAATAGACAATGTTATCATTAGGTTTAACTATCAAGCCTGTATGTGGAAAAGACATACTAAGGAGCCATTATCAGTAACAGTAAGTATCAGTAAAATACATGAGGCGGGCTAGGCCTTATAACTAGGACAAATCCATTCCCAGCTAGGATTCTGGAATATTAACCCTGTCCAGTGGGTCACTGTGCACAATGCCGATGGATTTTATCCACTACTCTATCGGTCAGGTAGTTCTGTGAATTATACATTTATAAGGTATAGGAAACAATATATATATATATATATCTTCAAAGAACAATATCAATGAATAGGATTCAATAACAGTACAATTAATAACAGTACCAGTCTGTGAAATAATCTATCTTATCAGAATAATAGGTATCGATACAGTAAACAATAGCAGGATTTACAGTGGTTACAATGATCAAGTATAGGTTCATTAATATCAAATTCAGTGAATACCATATACACTAGTGCCATTAGCTAGCTAATATCGCTAGTGACAATGGCGTTGGTTAAGGTGACAAAGAAGGAACTTTGGTTTAAGCATTTTATCGAATAATTGTTGTACAACTTTCAATCAACAATTTAGCATGGTTTTGATAGAAATTTAGCATAACCAAAGGATCAAATCAAAGGTTCACAATAAGGAGAATTCAATCAACAACTCAAAGGTCACAAAGAACAAACATTTGGGAATCAAATTCAAGGTTGAAATCAAGGAAAAATGAAGCAAAATTTCAAAGGAATTGTTCAATATAGATTCGGCCAAATGGGAGTTTTTACATTTCAATTCTATAATTCATTCTATCAACATAGACATGAAAAAGAGAGTATATTGAACTCACCTAATGGCTTAGATAGCCAAAATTCCACCTTGAACACTAAAACCTTCTTTAGTAAGCTTTATGAACACTTTGAAGAAATCTTTGATTATACACCAATATAACCATCAATTTAGCTTCCAATGATGGTAATAACACTTATTCTAACTAAATCAAAGATCATGTAACACTAATCAAGATTTGATGCTTGACATAATCAATTTAGGGTTATAAAATTTGAAATTTCCATCAATTTGAATCAATTGATGCAATATAATGTTAAACCCATCTAATTCAATATCTAAAACATCTAATTAACTTAAACAAATGAAGAAATCATCAAGTTACCTCTAAATGATGAAGTGGCCGAAATCCAAAGGAGGAGATTTCTTTAATTTCTTTAAGTTTTTAGGTGAGAAGTAAATGAAATTAGGTAAAACAAGGTTGGAAATTAGGTTTTCTTTGATTTTTCTTCACAAACTTGCTTGAAAATTTGATGGAGAATAGCTAAATGAATTCGACCAAATGAAGGAAAGGAAGAAAAAGAAAAAAAGATTGTTGGAAAATGGCTAAGGCATGATATTTATAGGTGGAAGTTATGGAAATTAGATTTTTCAACTCCAAAACTTTCATTATTTCTATTTTTGCCCCAAAATTTTATGTAATTAATTATGTCAATTCTGTCAGTTTTAGATTTCAAAGTAGGGAGTGAATAATCTTATTTTTAGCTGTAGTTTATCATCATACAGCTTTTTAAATAATTCTAGGTCGTAGAAAGTAGGTTTTCCAAAATGCTCTTGAAGTTTCACTTATTTACGATTTTTGCCACTCTATTGATTTTTCATCTTTCTTAACACTTTTTCATACTTTTTTTTATCAATAAATAATATTATTTTAGTTCTCTTATTACCCATGGATCTGTATTAAATAATGTTAGTTTTGGTGCTGAATTAACTCTTCAGTCTGAATAAAAATTATTGGTGTTATCAAACCGATAATTAAAAGAATTGTCCAAAATCTGACTCAAAATTTAGGGTGTTATATTATGTAAATATATAAAATTCAAAAACATCAGTTGTTATCATAGTTTTGAGTAAATATTAGTTTGGGTTTAATTTAACATTTATTATAGGATATATATTTAGTAAAAACTAAAAATAATTATAATTAGAAATCGAATCTTAATTTTTTTTTTCAAACACCAACGTTTTCTATAATATATTAATGTTTATTTTTTAATATAAATAAAATTATTCATTTTATATATTTTTATATTATGTTAAAAACAATATCATATATTTTTATATGAGAGAGAGACTTTTAAATTATTCACTTTAAATATTTTTAAAACTTACTTCTATTTGAATATTTATGCCTAAAAATTTATTTTTAATTATTTTCGTCAGTTTTCATTTCAATAAAATTCACAGTAAGTCTTATTTTTATTTTTTAGTATATTTCTTTAAACTTAATAACTCATGAAATCTTTTAAAATTTTGAATTTTGAAAATTTTTCATAGAATTTTCATTGAAATTTATATATTAATTTATATGAATTTTTTTTGTAAATGTATATTATTTATAATAATTAATTTTTATATAATATTTCTTATGAATTTATTAATTACATTAAAATGGTCAAAATAAACTCTTATATTTAATTTATTTTCCTATTAGGATTAAATATTATAATATTTTAAATATTAAATAGTAATCCATTTTAATTTATTTTTATATTTTATATTTATATTACCTTATATATGAATGAAAATATATATTAAATTCAAATAAAAGAATTAAGGAAATAATAAAATAAAATAAGAGGGGAATAATTAATTTCACTTTTTGAATAGAGATTCTAACTTATGAATTAATTTAAATTTTAAAAATTAAATAATGATTAAGTATTAAATTTATTTTTTATAAAATTTTAATTAATAAATATAAATATAAAAATTTTAAAGCTAGACCATGTTTTTTTTCAAATGAACACTTTATTTGGTTAAAGGAAAGTGGAGAGAAAAAAAAAAAAGAAAAAAAGAAAAAAAAGAAAATCAATTCCATGGTACCAACAAAGGGTAAAGATTATGATTCCAATTAAAAAAAGAATTGGATGGTTCTCTTGTGAGAATTATGGGAAGTAGGTTTCGCCCTGTTTGACTTTTTAATATTCGGATTTCTTTTTTCAGCCTACTGAATTTAAGACTATTTAAAACGTAGAAAAAGATAAAGTGCTAAGAAATTGGAAGGAAAATTAAATAAATATGGTATCATGATTCATGGCATAAACTCGCCGGAGTTGACCAACCACTTTGAAATATATACAAATACTTGATAAGAAAAAGACATGTTTCAAATTACAGCTTAGAAATACCACAAGAATGACACATTAGTCTACAATATCACCTATTGACCAAGTTTTGGGGTAGAGCACCACATTAAGTTATTGACCAAAAGTTGTTTATAGCCTTATAAAAGCTACTTGTGTTTGGACAATTTATGAAATTATTATTTTTTAAATAAATTTATTTTTTAATTAAGATTTAAATAAGATATAAATTTCTGAAAATTGACTTAATATCACTGAATAAATAACTCATTATAAAAATCAAATTCAATTATATATGCACCATATTCCATGAAAATGCAACCACTTCTTTTCAAAATCTTATTTTTCAAATAGAATAATCCCTTCCACATTCCAATTTTGATGGATTGATTTTAGATCTAATAAAAAAAAAATCTTCATACATTTATTCAACATTTGAAATTATGGAAATTTTCTCCTTTGATTTCATCTTGATGGTCAAATCAGCCTTTGTATATCCTTTGAAATTTTGCTTGTATTTCCAACTAATTTGAGTTATGTTTCATTACTTTTTGATTGGTTTTAATTGTCCCTTGGTTTGAGTACTTGAAATTGAAATTATTAGCTTTCTTGAATTTATCCATAAACCTTACTAATTTGATAAAATGTCTAAATGAAATTTATGACTTTACCACCAATTGCCACAAATGAGTATCGATTTTGCTAGCAACATTGAGTATTAATTTTTCCAGCGTCGTTGAGTATCAATTTCGCCAACATAATTGAGTACCCATTTAGCTAGCGTAGACTTGCTACAATGGCCTTCTTATTATCTATACCCTAACCTAATTTATTGTTGATTTATTATTTTTTCATTGACATAATTCTATGTTTATTTGACTATGATTCCATTACTTGTCCATTAGAATTATACTGAGTTCATTGGATACTTAATTAAGTGATATTGCTTCCTATTGCTCCATTGTTTATTGATTTGCTATTTCATTGTTACTGTACCTATATGACAGAGCTACCTTCCGATTGGTAGTAGATAAATATCATCGGCATTGTGCGTAATGTATTATATTTATATTGGGACCCTTGCTAGAAAGGGGTTATTGTCATAGCCATGAGATTTGATTAACCTTATGTTATTTTCATTGGATTGGATATGCTACAGGACTATAGCAATTTATTATATGTTTACACGCCCATTATCTATCTGTCACGATCCACTTTTGGGCCGCGATGGTCTTAGGGCACGGGTAGAATTAAGATTACCGGAAACCCGTAAAACCCATGAACAATCCATTTGTTAATCATTTAATCAATATTAATTCATTAATCAATACTTAAATCCCATTTATTACTTATAGATTTTTACAGAAAATTTGCTAGAGTTTCCTTTATAATTTTAACCTTATTCCCGATCCAAAATCGGGTCTTTCAAAAATTGCACAACCTGCACTAAAAATTATTTTTACACTTCCAATAGTTTGCCAACCTTATACCCTCAACTTCACAGTTCAACAGTCATACATAACACTTCTAAATCTTTTTCAAAATATGTGGATTTCATTTTTATCATTTACCTCTGTCACTATTTTTATAACTTTATTATCATTGACATTTTCAATCATTATGCATTACACAGTATATTTTGAATGCCACTGTAACATTAGATATTTCAATATTTATACATCATTATAATACTCAATTACCTAATTATACACAGTACCATGCAACTCTAAGAATTGTCACTAATGACCTTTAATAAATACAATTCTACCTCGATGTACTTGATATCCCAAGTCGGAAAAGAAACTGACTTGGAATCAGCCTTCACTATCTCATTCCTGTAAAAATTATAAACCACAATTTGGTGAGTATAAAAATACTCAGTGAGTAAGCATACATCATTATATATGAGATATAAGTATATAGTAATAAAAATATCAATGATAAGTAATAAGATATAAGTTTGGAATTCAATGATCAGGTAAACAATACGCGTATCATGTAGATAAGACAGATAAAGGGATGGACTATATGTAAACATACATTCTCCAGTAGTATCAGTATGGACTATATGCGAACATACAGTCTCCAATAATATCAGTATCACATTAGTATCAGTAAGCATAAGGCTGATCAGACCCTATGGCCAAGACCATAGCCCTTCCCAGCTAGGACATCAGTAATATAATGTGCACATCGCCGACAATATTTTCCCACTACTCTGTCGGAGCTGTAGCTCTGTCAAATTCACATGTAAAATGGGTCAAGGGAAAATCAATATCAATAGCCAGTAATCATTAGGAACATGACTTTCGATCGATACGCATTAGTTTACTTGTCAATCAATACACAAAAGACATTTTCATATCAATAGCAATCAATAAATATGGATAAATTTCAATCTTTAGGAAGATCAAAGAATGATCATCAATAACAAAGTATCATTTAAACAAGAAGGAAATATGTTCATAGGTCAACAAATCAAACATGGTATGCATAATGATGTATACATTACTCACCTTTTAGAGCACTTTCTATAGCACTTTATTTATTCATTCCGTTTCCAAGTCCATTTCCTTAGTTCATTGCTCACATACTTATAGTATTCATCACTGTCTTTCATTCATTCTTGAATCTACATATTTAATTAATTTCCATTTAGATACTATTTAACATAAAATTACATTACTTATACTTATATTAAAGAAAATTATTCAAATTTCCAAGTTACTAGGGTTTTTCTATGCAAAATCCTTTATTGGCAGCCTGTGTTCCATTACTCATATCTCTCTCTACAATTATCCAATTACTTCAATTTTTCCTAATTAAAATTACATATAAGGTTCTAACATATCCAAATTTCATATTAAAATCATTACTACACAATTTATGGTGGTAATTTAAACTTAGGCCTATAACTAGCCCTGCTACCCTGTATTCTGCATGAAATCCTATTCTGGCAGATTCTGTTCTTTTGCTAATAACTCAATCAATACTTAACCAATTACTGTAATTCCTTTTTATATTGAAAATAGATATATAAAATTATAACATATCCAAATTTTAGAATTTTGGATCACTGAACAATTATTGGTGTTTCCAAATTTAAATTACTGCCCTGAAAACTCTATCCAGATATGCCCGGTTTTCATACCTATAATTAATCTCGTACTCATCCAATTATAAAAAAATTTTACAAACATTTATATAACACATAAATGATCATCTTTCATGTTTGACACTTTTTCTAATTCAGAATTTAAGGTCCTTATATTAATACAACTCTGTAACTTATGTTCTGTTAAACAGTCATTCTGGTCAGTCTAAATTTATGACATGATATCTCATAAACCAAAAATTTAATTACAAAACTCTTTTACAAGATTATATATAAGATAAAATGAACACTTTTATTTTGAACACTTCTTTTAATTCTATCTCTATAATTATGTATAATAAAAATACAGTAGCATTTTCTAAAAAACCTAATTCCAGGCCAGTCACAGTTTTTACTCAATAACTCTTACCTCATTTCGAATTTTATAAATTTCTTTTACAAAAGTCTAATTAATACATTTATTTACAACTTTCATGTTTTAATCATCTCCAAATTCAATCATTAAAATTTCAGAATAATAGCCACAAATTACTATCTCAAAACAGAATTCTGAAACTATATAAATCCTAACTCATTCTTTATATTTTTAGCTTAATTACCTCAATTATTTGCCAAATCGTACTATAGAAATCTTAAATACAATTAAAAATGATAATTTTAGAATCATTAACTTAGATTAAATTCTTAAATTCCATCTTCTTTCTTCCTCCATAAAGCTTGAATACCAATTTCCTTTCTTCCCTCATCTTCCTTCTTCAATTTCCTAGCTATTTTTGGTTGATTTCTATGGAAAAAAATTGGAAGACTTCTTTTTGGTTTTTCTCCTTCCATTTGGTTCGGCTACAAGTTCCCCATTTCCTATTTCCAATCATCTTTTATTTGTATAAAGCCAAACTAAAAATAAAAATGAAGACAAAATAAATGGAATTTTTTAGAATTGGTGATTTGTCACCTATTTAATTAATTAATAATTCAATTAATCATTTTTCTATCAAAAAATCATCTCCTCCACCATAATTTTCAGCCACCTATCTTATTTCTAGAATGGATGGGTCCCACAACTTTGTTTAATTACACTTTTGGTCCAAAAAATTTCTTAGTTGTATTTTTGACCCCAAAACTTTATGTAATTTATTCTGTCTATTCTGTTTAGATTCAACCTCAAGTGTGGGGAGTGAAATACCTTATTTTAAGTTGTTCTATCATTTAAAAATAGTTCTGGGTTATTTCTAGATCCCAAACAGTGGATTTCCAAAATTATCCCCAAAGTTGTCTTTATTTACAATTTTGTCATTGCTCTTATTTTCAGTGTTCCAAAATATTTTTCAACTCTTTATTTTCACAATAATTTCACATAAAATTAGCCTATTTAATCCCCCCAAGTCTGGGTCAGAAATTTTTAAATTAGTCGGACTGCTATTTTCCCGGCAATATTTTCGACACTGACGATTTTCGGAAAAGTTTTGCATTTACTTCCTAACTGTGTCTCTAAAATTATTTCCCATCATTTCAAATCTTTTAAACCATAAACTGAGAATCAATTCATGCTTACAAGATGGGGTTCCCTAGGGTATTACACTGTCATACGTTATTATTCATTCTATTTACCATGCGATTGAACATTGATCGACTAGATTGAATTATTTTTCCCTTTTATTATTATTCTTTGACCCTATTATTATGTACACATACTTGTGATCTTTTTATGCTCATTGGTGGGACTTTCCTATTAGACTACCTGGCTGTGAACACTGATTTTTTACACCCCTCAGACTCATGCCAAGCCGAACGGCAAAAATCGGAACCAAGTTTGCACACGAACAAACTCAGAACGACCTCAGAATGAAGTCGGACTAGAGCTGCCACACTCTAGGCATGGCATTGCTACCAGATGGGGGTGGCGGAAACTGCCATGCCCAAGGGCAGCAGCATGACTCGTTGCCACTGCTGCCGCCCTCCTTCAGCTCCTATGCCGCCAGGACCCCCCGATGGCGCCACTGCCCCCCTCCGGCGGCACCAACTCCTCTTGTCGGTGGCAGCTCCATTCTAAATATGTTTTTTCCGAATCCCACATTGAAAAATGATGGGATTTGACCCTCTAAACTTCTACTATAAATATAGAGCCTCATCAACCTTGTTCCAGGCCCCGAAATCTCTGGAAGTGGAATTTTCCTTCATAGATTTCTTCTCTTCTCCCTCATATATTTGTTTTTCTTATTTCTTTAACTCTCTTTGAGTTTAAATTATAACTCTTTAGGGCATGTGGAGCCCATTTTCTTTAGTTCTCTTTGAGCTAAAAAAGGATCAAACTCGAGGTGTGTGGAGCTTCAAAATTATTTTCAATATAAAATCACTTTGTTGGTTTTCTTGTTTTGTTTTTAAATTGTCAGATAAAAGACAATCTGACCATCTTCCCATGCTTCAATCAATCCAAGGTGGAACTGCGATCCGGAAGAGCAATCCGTTCGCTGCCTCCCTAAAGAGCAAGGGAGAAGGTATCGTCTCCTCACTTTTCCTATTTTGATAGAGCATCAAAATAAAGAACCAAAACATGATAAATTGGGCATAAAATCAACCCTCCTTCGTAAGAAGGAAGAACTGCGTGGGTTTGATTCCCATTTGACGGGATACGCAGGCAAGCCATGTAAGAGCTTCAAATCCAAAAAAGACAAAAACCATCTCTTTTTCATTGATTATTTGCTTTATTTTTGTTGAATGTATTATTTGGGGAATGTGTGATCAACCTAGAACCCATAAAGGTTAGAGTTGATATCCCCTATTTTGGGTTTTTGAATTGTACTAATTTACTTTATCGTTCTTTTATTGCTTTACTTCTTTATGTATTCATCTTATATGTCATTTCATATGTCATTCTTTAAATTGTTCATAACAAATGTTTTAAATCATGGTTAAAATTAGAAGCCAAGTTCAACCGAAAACCTAGTCTTCCAATCCTTTTTGGTTTCAAAGACTAGTGCACTTTTTTCCTTTGGGATAAAATTAGAGTCAAAATGGGTTTTCACCTTAAAATTTCCCAACAAAAATAACTTAAAGTGGCGACTTCAAAATTCAAAATAATTTTCAAATAAAAGGCGCTAGGGTCGTCTCAATATATGAGAAATCGTCCTAAAATGAGCATTCTTGATTCCATTCAGTTGGACAGGACAAGGTGCTCGAGCGAGACCTCATAGTTGATGACTCCACTGGGGAAATTTTTTTTTCGAAAGTTAAAAAGGACTACCAATTGATTGAAAATCTTTTCCAAAAATGACTTTTTACTTGGCTTTTAGTTTAATTTTGATTTTCATGCATCACTACATAACCAGTTACGAAATTCAACCTTTGGATAGTAAGTAGCATTGATCCGACAACTCTCTTTGAGTATGTTAGGAGATAGCGAAAGCATCCACCCCGCGATGAATCTTCAATCCTTTTGGAGTGTAACGAGCAGTAGTACTGTTGGACCCATGCGAAACTCATAGTTTCACATGTGGTTAGGTATATCACACCTCTGGTGTGATGGGTACCCTTAAACCAAAACTACCTAGCCTTCATATAATGAATATTAGACCTTAAACTTTAGGGCCAATGAACCATAATAATGTTAAGCTGTCATCATGAACCAATTTTCTTCATACACATGCATACATGCATTCATGATTCATAAAGCATGCATTCCATTTTTAATGATTCTAGGTTGTACCTTGAACCAGTTGAGAGTCAACCAAAATGGAACCAAGTCTCATTAGCCTCAAACACCTCTTACTCAAATGAACCCAATGCCCATTAGCCTCAAACACCATCACCACTACCTAAAGCCCAAAACCATTTGGCACTATTATCTTTCCCAAGCCCAAACCCAGTTGGCACCAAGATCTCTCTAAGCCTAAACCCAGTTGTCACCGAGATCTCTCCAAGCCCAAAACCCATTTGGCACCATTATCTCTCTAAAGCCTAAACCCAGTTGGCACCAAGATCTCTCCAATCCCAAAACCATTTGGCAACATTATATCTCCGAAGCCCAAAACCATTTAGCACCATGATCTCTCCAAAGCCCAAACCCAATAGGCACCAAGATCTCTCCAAAGCCCAAACTCAATTGACATCAAGATCTCTCCAAGCCCAATTATCCCTTGACCTTTGTGCTTTAGAGTAAAGCCCAAAATCCTAAAATCCAAGTAACTTTGGCCCACCTTACTTTAGGAATCAAATTCCTAGGAATTTGCAATGCATAACTTTTTCCTAAAAAACTAGAACAGAATTAGGTTTTCCTTTTCCCTATAAACCTAGAACAGAGTTAGGTTTTCCTTTCTCCTAAAAACCTAGAATAGAGTTAGGTTTTCTCTTCCATACACTGATCCCTTTTCTTATCTTTAAAAGGTACCAATGGCCAACCCAACCAATATGGATGCCACGGACACACTTCTCACCACCTTTATCAAAAGGCAAGAGGAAAATTTTGAAGCCATGCTCAATTCCACCCTTAGTGCTTAACAGGTCGAATTTTCTAAAGCCTAGACTGCTCAACAAACCAGATTCCACAATGCACTGGCCTATGTGACCAAAGCCTTGAATTCCTAGATTGATGACATAAAATCCATGAATCATACCAAGCCCAAACCAGCTGATCAACCTGACCAACACCAATCCTTCCTTTTCCTTAAATCCTTTTCAAGGTAAGGAAACCTTCACCCAATCACTCATGGAAAAAAAATACAAGCAGAATAACACTTTCACTTCCATTACTTCCACAAAATAGGAGAGTCAGTCTCTGAAAAGTAAATTCACAGATTTGGGTATGCCCTTGAGCTTTGTTTACAAGATCTCATTGACATTGGAGATATCCTTCCCCCTACTCTGATATCTGACGCCCCTATTTACCTTCAAACCGTTATCAAACCCTTCAGGTCTAAAGATTTAGATTAGGAGGAAAGTAAATGGAAATAGACCCCCACCTCATTAACCAACCAAAGCCCAAATTGGCATAGTTTATGGAGGAATTCAAGCCCAGTTAATCTGACCTATCTGAGATTGAATTCAAATCAGAATTTAAGTCCAAGTTAGAGTCAGAGTCTGTTTCTTATTGTTTCTCTGTAGAGTCTGTAAAGGATCTCCTTGGTCCTTCTTTTAATTTTGATGTAGTCCATGAGGGCGAAACTTTTATTTGCAATGAAAGAGTTCAATTTTCCTTTTATATCCTTGAGTCTTTTTTCTATTTCCCTGAATCCAATTTAAAAGAGGCATCAAAAGAAAAAGAAATAAATGAAATAAAAGAACAAAATAAAGAATCAATAAATCTGGGCACAGATGATAAATTGAAATTCACATTCATTGCATCATCATTCCATGATCAGGTTTCTTTAGCCAAGATTGTTTAAGAATTTTTTTAGATTGTTTTGCCTGGCAACCTGAAGACATGATGGGTATCGATCTAAGCATAGTAGTCCATAAGTTTTCGACCTATAAGAATATGAAGCCTGTAAAGCAGAAATTACGGAGGATAAAGGCGGAGTGGTCTCTCAAGATCAAAGAGGAAGTTGCCAGGTTATTGAAGAACGGTTTCATTGAACCTATCACTTACCCGTTGTTAGGTTGATATTTTATCTATTTAATTATGGACAATATTAAATAATTTATACTTATTTTAATTCTTTTTAACCCATTATAGCTAGTTAATGTAAGTTTTAGATGAATTTAATTACTAGGAAGTAGAGTTTAGTTTTAAGAGTAATTATCAAAAAATCTGGAATAATTTGTGTATTTAATAATAAATTGCTAACAAGGATAAATTGCATCCGAAATCTTAGTTCTTGTGCAGATGGAATTTTGGCAAAAGGAATTGACTTGAATATGATGCAAGGAGGGTCGAGCCACTAAG
>CANXYC010486445.1:0-30153 GCA_948193065.1 Aleurites moluccanus
GTGACTGGAGATGAAACAAATAGGAAATTACTAGAGCTAATCATTAAAGAAGGCATAAGTTATTGTAGCATCTCCAATAGTAAGGGCTTCAACTGATTGATTTTCTGAAATTGAAATCTTTAATTTTCTTAAGAATTAAAAGATTAATTTTGTTATTTCTTTCTCAAAGAATACATGTAACAAAAAAATGAAGAAATTAAAAAATAATCTCTCAAATAATTAAATTTATGTTCAAAATCATGTGCAAAATCAAAGGAATAAATGAAAAGAAATTGAAAATTACAAAGAAAAAAGAAAAAGCAAAGAAAAATGAAAGAGAAAGAAGAAAAAAAAAAGAAAAAAATATGAACAAAATTTTGAAATAAAAAAGAAACCGAAAAAAGTTACAAAGAAAGTAAATGATCGTATAAATGAAATATTCAATGAGTAAAACTGAAAAAAAAATCCAAAATAGAATATAAAAATGAAATAAAAAAATCATATAATTTTCTAAAAAATAAATAGTCTAAAAAGACCGATAGGGGAGTGAGTTCAATATTGTGAAAGAAATCATTTATTTATATTATAAAAAAAAGTATTATTTATTATTTAGTCCTTAAATTTTAATTAATTTACAAGTTGATTTTTTTAAAAAAAAATGATATATTTTTATTCGTTCCTTTAATTATTTAATTCTTATATTAAATTGAAATAAATTAGTATTTACTTCTTGAAATTTAAAATGAATTATTAATTTTTTGAGATTAAATATAATTTACTATTCATAACTTGTATTTTAATAAATTATTATTTAATTTTTAAAATTAAGAATAAATTACTGATTTATTCTTGAAATTAAATATAATTTATTAATCAAAATTTGTATTTTCAACAAATTTTAAAAATTAAATAATAATTCAATGTTTAAATTAACAGAAAATTAACTGAAAAAGCTAAATAGTTGCTAAACAAAATATTAATAATTTATTATTTCGATTGCCAAAATAGCAGTACTTAAAAATTAATTTAAATTTTAGATATTGAATCGTAATTGACCCTTACAAAAAAATATAATAATTGTATCTTAGACTAGTGAGATGGATTTTATAGCCGCATTATAATACTGACTCACTTTTTATTAGAGATGACAATTTTGATCCATTCTAATGGGTATGCTCTAATAATGATATATCCATTTCAAACTCATAATTGAATATTAATTCATGGTTGGCAAGAGACACATGCATCCCTTGAATTTTGAATTTTTATTTTGCAAATTTTTGTAAAATTACATTTTAATCTATAAAATTTAATATAATTAATATTTTCATTCCTAATTTTTTTGAAACTTGATAATTAATCCATATATTTTTATTATTTTAGTATAATTAATCATTCCACCCATTTTACTATTAAAATTCTATAAAATACTGAAATATTCTTTATTTATACTTAAATTTTTCATCTCAATTATAATCAAATTTAAATTTTTTTTGACTATGATAATTTGTACGAAGTGAATCTTACAATTTGAATTTATGATTTTATTAAATTATAAGATTGATACTAATTTAATAATTTAATAGCAACAGCAACAAAATTCTAATTAAAAGGAGAATTATTTGTTAACATAAGATTAAAGTCTTAGTTCTAATTTTCAAGTCAAAAATATTAAAAATTCTATCATAAAATTTATAAGTAGATTGATAGAAGTTCTCATATTAGCACTTTATAAATAAAAAGTAAAAATAATAAATTCTGAGAGAATTATTTATCAGACAATATAATTGTGTTCACCCTTTTATTATTTTATGCATCAATTCCTAGTCCGGTTTATATTCATTATGTAAATAATGATATTAAATTCTATTAATATAGAATTGTGCTCATTCCTAAAATTTTTGGATCCGTCCATGTGCTCTGATATTATGTTAGTTATGTATAATATTTGTGACCTTATTCCATTCGTGATAATAATAATACTATTTTTATTTGTGATGACATTCTATTTTTATTTATTCAGAATATTAAGTTTTAAGATACTTGTAAGATAATTTTCTTTATATGGAGAATGATATTTTTAAATTTTACTTTATATAAATTTATTTATATTATTATAATCATTTTTAAAATAATATATATAATGTATTTATTTTCCTTTATATCGAAGAAAAATCTAATATTTTTTTTTCTTTTATTCTTTCAATTATTTACATTGTTACACAATCTTCTCTTCTATTCTTTTCTTTTTCGTTCCTGTATTATTGGCTCCAAACTTTTTTTTTTCTTATTATTTGCAATTTCTTTTATTCCTTTCTTTTTTTTCTTCCTTCTTTACGTGAATTACTTCCTTACTATCTCACTATCTTAATGATTTTGTAAATCAAAACAAAACTCTTCTTTAGTTTACACTTGAAATATTGTTATATATACATGAATGAAGTTATGAAATTAATTCTTAACGGGTTAAAAATTAAAAATTTTCATATGAATATAAAAATATTCAGAAAATTAATTATGAGTAGATGAAAATCACATAAAAAGCTAAGTTTAAATTAATGAACTGAAATTTTTTTTTTATAAATTATTTATTTATTTGCCTTCACTCGCCTTGCTTCAGGCAAACCTCTTTTCTGGTATATTTACAAAATATTGGTGACCGTTTTCACTTTTTTATTAATAAATAATTCCTTAATGGAATTAAAAGTTGCAAGTGCTCAAAACAAGCACGCTTAGACAGCTATGTGCAATCTATGATCTGCCTATCATTGACAATTAAGGGCCGACTCCGCTAGGCAAGAGGACTACAATTGGGATTATTAAACTACTAACTGATGACCAGAGGACTAATCTGTTTCTTCCACTACTGATATTGACTGAACTATTGAGAGGATAGCAGCAAGAGAAAGAAAATGTGAAGAAAGATATAATTTAAAGAATTTAAGTGATCAATGCAATTTTAACAAAAAAAAAAAGAGTGATAATTTAATTGTAAATTAAGTGAGAGCATGAAAACAAAATGTGTTTTTTAATTTTGAAAGGGAAAGTTTTTTTTTTTTTTTAATCTTAACAAATAAACGAATTTTACTATTTAAAATGAAAATAAAAAAGTTATTGCAAACATAATTAATCTTTTTTTTTTTTTGTTTAAAAGTCATTATTTGATGGAAAACAAAATAACTAAAAAATTTAGCTGAAAATTTTCTCTCCCAAAGGGGCTCAATTTAACAATTTGTAATATTTTAATCTTAATTGATTTTGATTTATATTTAAAATTTGGTTTAGAAGTTTCTGAAAAATTAGATAAAAAATTAGTGAATCAGTCGAATCATATCGATTTTTTCGATTTGGAAGGATCATTTTTTTTAATATTTATTTAATTTTTGGTCTAAACGATATCATTTTATAATAATAAAAGAAAAAAAATATCGTTTTGACTTAAAAGAAATTAAAAAAATTTCAGTCATTTCGTTTTAATTTTATTTTATGTCAAAATCTATCCGACACCGAGATCATGATTTTATTGGATAAGTAGACGTTTAAAAAAATAAATATTCATAACTTATTATATATATAACTTTTGATTTAATATAATTGGATTGATAAATTATATTATATTTATTTTGATTATGTATATAATAAATGTTAAATTATATATATATATATATATATATATATATATAATAATAATAATAATAATAATACGATCCATCTCTACAATTTTTATTAAAGAGTTGGTTTTTGAATAGACATCCACCCCAAACTATTGTTTCTTGTTTCTAATTTTGTAAGCTTTCTTCATATCATCGATGGCCAGCGATGAGAAGATTCACATAGCCATGTTTCCATGGCTAGCCTTTGGTCACATGATACCATGGCTAGAATTTGCCAAACTTATAGCTCAAAAGGGTCACAGCATCTCCTTTATTTCCACCTCTAAAAACATCAATCGTCTCCCAAAACTTCCTTCCCAGTTTTCATCTTTAATACAATATGTAAATCTGCCATTACCATCACTAGAAGGTCTCCCTCCAAATTCTGAAGCCACCATGGATTTACCACCCAACAAAGTTCATTATCTCAAAAAAGTTATTGACATGCTCGAAAAACCCATTACTCAACTTCTCTGGTCACTGGAACCTGACTGGATCTTTTTCGATTTCGCTCCTTATTGGGTCCCTTCAGTTGCTACCCAACTGGGTATTAAGAGTGCATTTTTCACTATATGCACTGCAACGATGGCGGCTTTTTTAGGTCCATCTGATCTCTTGATCAACGGTGACGATGATAGGAAAAAGCCTGAAGATTTCACAGTGAAACCTAAATGGGTTACCTTTCCGACAACGGTAGCGTATAGGTACTATGATATCAAAAGTACATTTGATTGTGTAGAGGAAAATGTCTCAGGTGTCAGTGATTTTGTTCGGTGGGGTTGGTGTCTCAAATCCTGCGACATTATAGCAGTTCGGTCTTGCTCCGATTTCGAACCCGAATGGCTTCAACTTCTCGAGTCCATCCACCGGAAACCGGTTTTTCCGGTAGGCCAACTGCCTCCCACTGAGCTTGAAGTTGAAGGTGAAGATAAAATTGAGTTAGCTCACTGAGTTAGCTCTCGGCTTAGAGCTTTCTGGTTTACCATTCTTCTGGGTTTTCAGGACTCGGCGTGGGATTGCTGACACCGAGTTGATTGAGTTGCCACCTGGGTTTGAGGAGCGAACCAAAGGACGCAGCGTGGTTTGCACGAGTTGGGCACCTCAGCTAAAGATTTTAGCTCATGACTCGGTGGGTGGATTCCTGACTCACTCAGGATGGAGCTCAGTAGTGGAAGGGCTTATGTTTGGGAGAAGTCTAATTCTTTTGACATTCTATGCAGACCAAGGAATAAATGCAAGGGTTTTGGAAGAGAAAAATATTGGATACTCGATACCAAGAAACTTGTTAGATGGATCATTTACGAGAAACTCAGTGGCAGAGGCACTGAGATTAGTGATGGTAAGTGAACAGGGAAAGATTTATAGAGATCAAGCCAAGGAGATGAGTGGGTTGTTTGGGGATAGAGAAAAACAGGACAAGTACGTGAATAACATTTTGAGTTACCTTAAAAGCCATATACCTGAAAGAAAAGGGCAGAACAAACCAGCTATTAATATTAAATGAACAAGAGCATGAGAAATCTTGAAATTGGAATTGTGATTTGATTCTTGATTCTATTGCAAATCAAGAATTGGTTATGTTATTGGTTTGGGTTGCAAGGTAATGCAGATGCAAGTTCAGAATTAAATTGGTTCAGATGTTTAATTTGCTACATTTTGTATTGTTGCTACCATTGTTTTTGTTTTGGTTTACAAAAGCTTGTTTGCTGCATGCATGTTAAATTGTAATACCCATGTATGATTTTGTCCTGATGTGAATTATAATAATAAATTTATGAGTTTATGCATTTCAAAAATAAATAAATTAAATTAATAACAAGCATAACTTTGTAATGTAAACGCATACTAGACTATAAATTAAATTAATAACAATCATAACTTTGTAATATATTCGCATACTAGACTATCTTTGAAATGCATATATAGTACAAAGAGCTAGAGACAAAAGGGTTATCTTTGAAACTGATGCTGAGATTTTGGTTCAAGCTATATCTCAAAGCAGGTCTTGTAATTGGGAGATAGAAGCTATTGCTGATCGCATTAGGGTGGAACTTGCTTCTTTTGTTAGTGTTTCTATTAATTTTGTCCCAAGAGCTGCTACTGCTATTGAGGCAGCAGATTGGGGTGCGAAAAATGGAAGTTATATTTCCTGCCCTTTGGAGTTTGGATTGAGTTCATAATCTACCCCCAAGCCTGGCTTATATTTTGTACAGGGAGGCTTCTGGTCTCTCCTTTTGAATCCATGAAGTTTTATTCACTTCCCAAAAATAAAAATCATTGTCAAATTTATACACAAACTTTCAATTTTTTACAAAATTTACTTCTGACAAGATTTCGATCGAAATTCCTGTTGACAGAACTAATATGATAATATTTTTATTAATATTTTTATCATGTAAACTCTAACTTTATGTAAAAAAGTAAAAAAAAAAGATAAAATATATGTACAATAGAATGTGTTGATAAATGTCACGTCTTGACCTTATTGAGCACATAACCTGTACTAAGAAACATAAAAATGTAAAATTTTTGAAATTCGTAATAAATTTAACTTACGACTTACCGATATAACTGCAAAATGATGGTTTGCAATTGATGTTAATGACAGACACAGAATTTGGTGCAATTTGCAAATAGGCTTTGGTTTTGGCTTCGGCTTCGGCTTCGGCTTTAGCTTTAGCTTGGCTTAGCAAGCTATCAAAAAATTCAACGCATCCACCGACAAACCCTTATTTTATTTGTATTTGTTTTCAAAGCCCAACTAAAGCCTGCTCATTCGATGGGCCCATTTTTACCTATTAGGTAAAGTGATTATTAGTAATATATTTTGGGAATTTTTTTAAAAGTATTGAAAAAAATAAAAATTATTTTGAAAAAAAATCAAAAATATTATATATTTAAAAATATTTTTTTTAAATATTATCTATTTAAAAATATTTTTCATAAATATGATATATACTAAATATATATTAAATATAAATCAAAAATATATTACACATATATTAAATATATATCAAAAATATATAAAAATCAGTAAAAAAAAAAATCTTAAAATTAAAAAAAATAATATATTTATATAATATTTCTTGTATTTTTTTATTTGACGATTGGTACAAAAGTGATTTTACTTATTATAAAAAAAAAAAAAATGAGTAAAATATGTACGTGACAGGTGTTGGCTGTAATCCATGACTTTATTGTTGACAATACTTAATTCAGAGTTTCAACTTTCACTAAAAGCTCAATCGAAATCATGAAAAAAAAAATTTGTCAAATAAGCTTTCTCAAATTTCAATTTGAGTTAAATTGGAGCCTCTTCGATAAATTAATGTTAAGAAAATTAATGTATTTGATAAAATAAAATTATAGGATCAATTTTATATTTTAAATAATAAAATTTTATAAAATTATATTTTTAAATAATTGGAAATTATTTTTAAATAACAAAGTGGTCCCAATTTATCTAATATTTTATTATTTTTAATATTAAACGATTTTTTTAGGAACTCAATTGAATTTTTGGCTAAAATTAAAAATTTGAATTATATATTTCTCCCTTTATTATTATTATTATTATTATTTAAGTGTTGACTGTAAAATTGGTAGGCAAATGGAATTTATCATATTTGAATTTGAATTATTTTCTTGTAAATTAGATGTATAATTTATTAAAAATAAATGTGAAAAAATATAAATATGTGGTTTTTGTGGATTGTAATTGCCCTAAGAAAGGAGGCAAAGGTTTATCCATACATTTTAAATTAATTGACCTTTCAATTTACGAATATATAAAGTTAAATGGTGTGGGGGCACTGCTGCTGATAATTGAGCGAGTACTTTTCATCTAGTGCAACGTTTTGGTTTTCTCCTCTTGGAGGACTGTTCAGTGTTCACAGCTTTTTTAGTGTCTTTTACCTTTGACATTGCGCCATATCTAGAAAAGTCTAGGTACTTGTTACTTATATTTATACTCTTATTATACACACTTATTCATATTAAGGAATTACAATGAAATTTTTCTACCTAGACAATTCCTATAATAAATATTATTATTGAAAATCATTTTATGTCATATTTTATCATTAATGTTATTTATATTAACATAATTTTATCTTTCATCATAAATATGTATATACAATATCATTTATTATCAACATTAAATAATATAATATAAATATATACTATATTTCTAAATCTAATATAATAGTGATAGTTTATAAGGTTAATTACTATTTTTTCTCTGTAAAATTATTCAATATATTAAGTCTTTTCGACTTTTTAAAAATATATTAACTTACTCCTACAAATGTTACAATATACTATCAGACTCTTCCATCTAATTTTATCATTAGTCAACCCTATAAGAATAATAAAAAAATAGAACCTATAAGAACAGTAAAAAAATAGAAATATCTTTACTATTTATGGTTAAAAAAATATATTTTTTGACAAATTTGAAAATAAAAATATTTTTTATATTTTTAGCCCTGCCATCTCTCTGTTTAAATACCAACCAATTAAGACTTGGTAGTTACCAAGAGACTTTTAAATAATAAATAGAAATCATTTTCAAGAAACGTGTGGAAATTGAGGTGGCCTGATGGTAAGAAACTGACTTCCTCAGCCTTTGGTCCAGGTTCGATCCGCCAAGACCACGAACATATGCATATGTATTTTTCTATTTTTTTACTCATTATCTATTTATTTATTATTTTTATAATAAAATATTTTTATTTTAAAGATTTATCATACTATTTTCATCACTTTCAATTAAATATTTCCTAAAATAATTAAGATAATAATTTCAATAATAATTAAACAGTAAAGAATTAATATGTTTTAAAAATTATAATAATTTAAAATTCAAAAATGAAAATTTTTAAATAGAAAAACACTTATAATAAAATTCAAACTCCATATAAAGAGTAGGATTTTTGAAGTAATTAAAAATTCAAGTCGTAATAGTTTTACTTTATATATATATATATATATATATTGCACTAAGAAACAAAGATTATTGCACCAAAAACCATCTGGTCAACCACAAATGAAAAAGAAAAAGAGATCAAGAAACTAAAAATATGTAGAATAAGAACTAATGTTAAATTTTACATTTTAAAATTGTCATTTGTTTTCTATATTCAGATATAATTTAATAGTAAATATATATATATATATATATATATTAAAATAATAAATTCAAAATCAATTTTCTTTTTAGATGTTAAAAAAAAATATTATTTATTTTAATTAAAACTTTTATTTATATTTCAAAATTTTCTGTCAATCTTTTTTTATTTAACTTTTTAATATACATAAACTGTTATTATTATTAAATTTAAATATTATATTTTAATTTTTTAAATATTAATATAAAAAATATATGAGCTAATTGAAAATAATAAAAAATATTATATATATTGATCTGTACAAATTTTTAATTGGACCTACAAAAAAGCAATAATATGAAAAAAAACTAATGATATAATTTTATATAAATTTAATTTTTAAAATAATTAATTTACATATAATAAAAAAATTTAAACAACTTTTGAAATGGTAAGCTTTTATTTTTTATATATACAAGTTTATTTTCTTCTTTATAAATGAGTTTTCATGTAATGATGTAATAAACTACACAAGTACATATACATATTTCATATAAAAATAAAATTGTAAACCAAAAAATTGAAAAAATAAAATATTTCTGTTACCTAAAGAAATGTATATCGAAGAAGAATTTCCAATCAGTCAATAAGAAATAAGAAAAAAAATTTATGTTATTCATAATTTATTTTTAGAATAATTATTTATAACTTTTTAAGTTTAAAAAAATTAAAGATCAAATTTTAGTTTATTTTTATAAAAATTACTTAAGAAAAAGGGAAAAATAAATAAGAAAAATAATTCAAGATTTTATAATATAAGAAAAATAAAACTATACAACATTGATAGTAATATATTTTTACACCCATTATAAAATATTGTTAAGATTATGACTAATTATTTTAATAAATTCAATAGAAATAACTAGGTTAATTATTAATTTATAAAATTCAACTTCTCAAAAGTTGATTTGTGGTAGAATTTCATCGGTTTGAATTTTCTGTCTCATTATATATTTTATCTTATGTCTCATATTTTTTTTTATACCTCATATTATTTATTTTTAAATGTTATATCAAATATTTTTTATAAATGATGCATCACATAAAAAAAAATTATCTTATATCTCATATTTTTTTTATACGTTACATTATATTTATTTTTTAAATATTGCATTAAATATTTTTTTATAAATTATGCATCACATAAAAAAAAATCATAGAATAAAAGATGAAATATATGATAAGACAAAAAAAATTTGATGTGAAATTTCATATACCCTAAAACCAACTGGTGGACGACAAATTAAAAGAAAAAGAAGAGATCAAGAAACTAAAAATACTTGGAATAACAAATAATTTCATTGCATCTTCTGCTTTAAATAACAAGTAGAACAATAATGAAGCATTCACAAGCACATTTATTTATTATCTAATTAATCACTAATTTATTTGATTAGACCACTTTTGGAGCGCTTATGAATTTTAAGGAAACCCAGAAAATTATCTATATACCTATCTTGTTTATTCCTATCTCCAAATAGAACTCTCATTTCTTTGGCTTTTTCTCTATAAATCTTGCCTTCTTCTTTCAAAATTACCAATTTCAATGACTCAGCTACTGAGTCCCGAGTGAAAGATCCATCAAACTCGTTCCTTGGTATTGGGTATCCCATTTTTTTCTCCTCCAAAACTCTAGCATTAATCCCTTGGTCAGCCAAGAATGTCAGAAGTATAAGTGGGGTTTCATTTTGACTCGCCTCTACCACTGAGCTCCACCCGGAATGAGTCAAGAACCCACCAATTGAGTCATGAGCTAAAACCTTGAGTTGAGGAACCCAACTCGTACAAACCAAACCACGATCTTTAGTTCGTTCCTCAAATCCATCTGGTAATTCAATAACTTCGGTATCAGCTAAACCACGACGCTTTCTCAATACCCAGAAAAATGGCAACTCGGACAACTCTAACCCAAGAGCAATCTCAGTGAGTTCATCTTGATTCGGTTTCGCCTCACTACCGAATGCTACATATACAACAGATTTTTTTTCTTGCTTATCTAGCCAGTTTTTGATTGAACTCCACGTCTCAGTCTCATCTTCGTTATCAAAATTCGTAGTGGGAAGCATACCAACAGGTAAACATGGTTTCCGGTGGATCTCCTGTAATAGGTGTAACCATTCTGGTTCAAAATCCATGCAGCTTCTTACAGCTATCATTTCACAGCCTATAAGAACCTGTTCCAAGCGAAACATGTCGGAAACCTCGGAAGCATCTCCTGTCACAGATTCAAAAATCTTTAAGATCTCGAACAGACGAAACGACACTGTCGTAGGAAAATTAACCCACTTGGGTGGGACAGTGAAATCTTCAGGCTTGGTACGGTCATCGATTGGTATTGATTCTGGCTTTCCAATACCCAGTAATGCCCCTAAGAATATACTATAGAAACTATGTGAAATTCCAAGATTTTTTGCTATGTCAGGAAGCCAATAAGCTGTAAAATCGTAAAGAATCCAATCTAAATCTGAAGTAATCTCAAGAAATTTAGTTATGGGTTCTTTCAGACCATCGTAGGCTTTTTTAAGGTATTGGACTTTGTTGTATGGAACATCAGAGGTGGCCTCTGCGTTTTCTGGGAGATTTTGAGTTTGAGGTAATGAAACTTTTACAAAAGTGATTAGAGATGATAAATTTGGAGGCAGTTTAGGGAGACGATCTATGTTTTTTGGTGTAGAGATGAATGAGATTTTGTGACCCTTTTGAGCTATGAGTTTGGCTAGCTCTAGATATGGAATCATGTGACCAAAAGCTAGCCATGGAAATAGGGCAATATGAAGCTTAGAATTGTCTGCCATGGATTCAAAATTGCCACAAAGGTAAACAAAGGCGGAGGCGTTTTGGTTAGAACAAAAACAGTAGAAACCTCGAATCTTTTATTTATAAACATGTTTATATACAACAGTTCTATTTTTCTTTTCCGAAACATCTACACAGGAACACTTTTTTTGTCTTTCCTAATTACAGCTTTAATAAATTTATAAAAAGATAAAATTCTCAAAATACATATTATATCTATTTATAAATTTAAAATTTAAAATCTTATTTTAAAAAAAAAAGTTTTTAGGACTCGAATCAAGTGGTGTTAATTTTTTTTTAGCACAATAAGATTAATTTATAAAGTATCATACTAGTATCATTTTGTTAATATAATTAAAAAATTTCATATTTATAATTTGGCTTTGGGAATCAAATAACAACAAAACTAATTTTTTTATAAAGACATTGAAAACAACTCAACGAACACATCAATAATTTATCCTTTTTTTTTTAACTTTTTCCTTATTTTATGTAGTACTGCCATAAATTATCACTGTTTATAAAAAATAATTTATATATAGTGGTTTGAATTCAAATTGTATACTATATACAGTGCTGCGGTCAATAGCAAATTAATCTACGTTTCCTGCGTAGGTAGCGTCCACATCAGAGTTGATGCTTTTATCATAAACGATGAGTTAACCAAAGTAACATAGAGGAAAAATGAAATCAATATTTGACCACTTCTTTTGGTAGCCAAAAGATCTCGTACCAAGTGCGTGGGTTTGCCGGTGGAAAATTATTGCGTGCATTAGAATGTTAGCTATATATATATAAAAGCAATTCAAATCTTCTTATATATCTCATTTTTATCTTAAAAAAAAAATAAGTAATATATATATAAAAAAATAGAAAATAAAAAATAAAATGCAAAAAAATAAATAGAATAATCGAATTAAAATATAAAACTTATGTCTTATTTAATTTAGTTATTTCTAATAGCCGTTAACTGTTACTAATAGTTATTATCGGATGGTTGATAATAATTATCTAATAATTTATTATTTTAAGTATTTGATAAAATTATTATTAGTTCTTAACTGTTAATATGTTTAATAAATATTAATGATAAATATTAATATTTATTTTTTTATTTAAATATTATTTTTAAAAGATAATTTAATTTTTTTATTTTAAAAAATATGAATTTTTTTAAAAAAATTTAGAATTGAAACTTTTATATGACTTTCTAATAATTAACAACTGTTAGTAATCAATCATATATAACGCAGCTCTTAAAAATTAAAAAGGTAATAGTTATAATAAAAAATTTTGCTAAACGTGAATTTTATATATTTACAAACATAAAATATTATTTATAAATGCACTTAGTGTATCTAATAATTCATCGGCTTCTAATTAAGTACTTGAGTCTCTTTCTTTCTTGGGCAGCTTCCCCTCCATCCAATTAACAAAATCTTTATATATAGCAAAAAGTATTGAATAATTAATTAATTATACATATAATTATAAAAGATAAGATTAGTTACCAACAAAATAATAAAATAAAGGCATATGATGAGTGGGAGGTGGGGAAATTTCAGAGGACTAAAAAGTAAAAACAGAAATGATTATTGTGAATATTAATTAAAATATGTGGTAGGGCGGCCAGCCTTTGTTCTAACTTGTCAACATGATGGGCGTGGAATTCATTTAAAAGAGTAGTCCTAAACTCTAAAGTAATTTACAAAACAGACCCTGCTTTATTTAAATATTGAAAATCGTTCCCTTTTACAAAACCACGTGCTGTGTCTCGATTCCAAACTAGAGTTTCATAATTGTTAGATGAATTGTATTCAATACTTCTCATTAAAAATTACTTTTTTATTACCTTCATTAGATAATGATAAAAATTAGATAAAATATATAAACTCAAAAATTTTAAAAGAAATTTTTATAAATTAAACAAAAAATTATTTTGCCCTAAAAATAAAAACTCAAATATTAATATATATTTCTTATTTTTATCCCTTTGTAATAGAAAAATTATTACATATCATCTTTTTATCTCACAGTAATATAAAAAATTATTGTATCTCTATATATTTAAAAATTTATCTTTTTTCAAATTTGTAATTATTGTTTAATTTGTTTTTTTAATATATAATTTATTATTTTATAAAATTTTAAAAACAAAAAATTGAATGTATTCATAAATATATTATAAAATTAATTCATTAATTATATTTTTTAATTAATTATTTTGAGATTTATATAATTATTTATCTTCTTCAATTATATTTTTTATAGATATTTTACGTATTTATAAAAATTTGAAATTATTTATAATTAATCTGATAATTTTAAAATGTCATTTGCTAGTTATTAAGTAAACAATGATTTATACTTTGAAATTTTTATTTTTTTAAAAAAATTATAAATAAAAGACACACGAATTCTTATTTTTTTTTTTTCTAAAAACATACTTAAAAATTTAAAAACTATTAAATTAGTTAAAAAAATTCAAAATTTTGAAAAACAAATTAAAATTTAATTTTGAAAATGATTCAGACTTGCGAAAATAAATATGCACTTATTCATTAAATTAACATGACCAAATTTGAAAAAATTGATCCCCTACAAAAAAAAAAAATTCATGTCAATTTTGACAGAAAATGACTGAATCCCATTGGAAGTACAATTAAAAACTATTCCTTTTCTATACCAAAAAAAAAAAAAAAAAAAAACTATTCCTTTGCCCCACTTGGATGAGAGAATAATGCTAACCGAAAGTCTAATTCTACCTCTCTACAAACTCTCTCCTACCCTTATATAAACTTAAAGCAAAGAAAAGAAAGAACAAATTTTATCACATCATCAAATTAGAAAAATTATATTTAATTGATTTCAAATCAATTGAATATTAAATTTGAGAATATAATAAATTGATTTATAATTAGAATTAAAATGTAATTAATGATGAATTTAATAAAGTAAATAATAATGATATGTTTAATAAAAATAATTAAAAAATTATTTCATAAATATATCAATGATTTATATATTTAGTTTTATAGTTATAATGAATATAAAAAATTATATAATGCATATATATTTATATAAATAATTTCATATAAAAATAAAATAAATGATAATAATAATAATTTATTTCAATAAAACTTAATTTATATATTAAGTAAAATTAAAAAATAAAAATTATTTTATATATTAAACAATATAAAAAAAAATGAATTGGCAAGAAGCGCATATCAACATCACTTGCAATATGAATTCAAAGTTTACAAGCAACCAAATAATAAATAATTTATGTTTTTTTTGTCCAGTCCAGTGGCCATAAATAAATAGCAAATTCAAAGTTATATTTTTATACAGTAAAAATTAAAAATATATTTAAAATATTAATAATATAATTATTATTAACTGTTATTTTTTTATTAATTGAAAAATAAAAATATTTAATTGAATTTTTTTTAATAATTTTATTATAATAAAAAGAAAAAAAATATAAAATTCAATGTAAAAGTGGCAAAAATAGGACCCCTAAATCACTCATAAACAACAACCACCACCACCTAAATGTAATTATGAAAAGAGGAGGATGAACAAGAAATTTGTAACTTGAATCAAGTTTTTTTTTTTTTTTGGCAAATCTAATAAATAAGTTGAAGGTTAGGAAATCTAAGAAATCAAAGGTGATGGGGTCGATGATGGAGACAACTGCACAGATCGATGCTGGTGAATTAGGCGTGTCTCTTGTTGAAATAACTTCATCTATGAGTCGCATGGACTGTTTAGATACAAAATTATTTTAAAAAATAAAATTTAAAAAATATTATTTTAAAAAAATTAATATGTTTAAATTAAATTTTTTTTATCTTTAATTTTTAAAATGATATTTTGAATTAATTCGTCAAATATTCAAAATATTATTTAACTTTTTTTAAATTTCAAAACAACATTTCATATCAATTTTAAGTAGATCCAAACATTTTCGTAATTAGATAGAAAATATATGCGATTTGAGGATTAGTTGGGAAAGTCTTTTTTTTTTTTTTGTTACAAAATGAGAGTGAAACCCTAAAATACACAATTGAAAAAATAAATTCTAATCTGACCAATACTTATAAATATCTTCAACTTTATGAAAACCTAAAAATATACTTTTTACTTTCTTAACTATTCAGTTCCGCATTTATTTGCTTATTTATAGCAATTAATCTCAATTTCCTTAGTTGAAGACCTTCAAGGAGTCCTCAGTTTCTAAGATCTAATAAATAAAAAATAAATAAGAGGAGAAAGAAACGTAAATGAAAGAGATAACCTAAGATCTAATAAAGATGAATATATATAAAAAAAAAAAAAAAGGTGAAAGAAAAGCGACTGAAAGAGAAACTGAGGGTGGGAGGACAAAGTGACTGGTGAGTTAAAGATTTTAAGCTTCCATTTTACTTTTTGACTTGATGGCTTTTAAAAAATTAGAAAAATAATAGATTAATTATATCCATAAAACTTATACTATGTGAATATAGAAAATAATAATAATTATGAAAAAAAATAATATTATTACATACTTTTTTAAATAATATAATATTAATTTAATTATTTTAAGTTTAATATAAATTCCACATCGATTCGATTTCGATTAAATCTCTCTTTGCTGTATATTTTAAAAATATTAATATTTAATATGTATAAAAAATAAGTACTAAAGAGAAAAAAAAAATGAACTATTAAACCAATTCAAATTAACTTATATCCTTAAATAATTTATTAATAATTATATTTTTAATATTTTAAACAAGTTAAAAATTATAATTTAAAACAGAAAGTTAATATTAAATTTTTATTTAAATCACATTTAAAAAGTTTGTGAAGATTGATGAATAAAAAAAGATAATTAATATTGCATTTTGTAACAAAAGTTATATTATTATTATAAGTGCTTTTTAATTAGTGTTCGACAACATGTAAATTTATGTATTTTTTTTATGAAGATTAATGAATTTTATTTGTGTTTAAAATTATTTAAGTATTTAAAATTTTTTTATGAATTAGATTTTTATATTTTTTTTATAATATACTTTGTCTTAAAAAAGTTTTAGTTGATTAATTTTTATTTTTGATTCTTGAATTATACTGACTTGAATCGACTTATATAAAAAGTACCAATTTCTAAATTGAATTATTCCAAACTATTAGGATAATACAGTATGAAATTTTTTATATATGAAATAATTTTAGATACTGAATTTTAATATCTCCGACATTTCAATTAAGTAAAATGAAATTAAAGATGATTCTTTCTAAACTAAATAAAATTATTTTTTAATGCAAATTATTTATATCCAATTTAATCTCACATCTACTCTTAAGACAAATTACTTATACCCAATTCAATCCCACGTCTATTCTCGTGATTATAGGTATTAAATTGAATTCATTAAGTTGAATGAAGACTGTGACTCATTATCTAAGCATACCATGTCTATAAGCAGAAGAGTAGGTCATGGCCCATATGATTGAGTGAAATGATCATGATATAGATGAAATAATCACATGATCAAATGACTACAGCGACCCCAAGAATAATATTATCATGATATAAATGAAACTCATAGGAAATACTTTAACTATTATCATTGTATGTATCAAAGTCATATTAGCAAGGTTTTAATTAAATGATATTTTGATCGCCGTTCTAATTTCATTCATAATTTAATTAATAAATATAAAAGAAATAAAGGGAGGAGGGTATTAAAAGGTAATTAATTCCACTCTCTGAAAAATATGAATAACTATTTAAAATTGATTGGATCAATGATGAATTGATTACCACAATATTTTCTTTTTCCTCTGGTGAACTACACGACATATTGCTTCTCCCTATTTTAATAGGCCACCTTGCCCCATTATGTGAAGTTTGAATGTCTCAACTCGATCACTTACCATTGGGTTAATATAAATTTTAGCCCAACCAATTAGGCATTGTTTTTGCAAAAACCTGAATTTGGGCCAAAATTTAAGGGAGAAATCTCTCTCACCAACTGACAATAATTACTTGTCATTTAGTTAGAGGAAGTTAATAATTGAAGTTTTGTCCAAAATTAATTTTAAACCCATAAAAACCCACAAGTAGAGATATCTTCCTTATTCTTTGTTCAAAATCAGTTTTTTGGAAATGTAATGCCAAACTGAGCCTTAGAACTTAATTGGCTTCGAAGAATTCTCTCCTGTTTTAAATAAAAGCTATATATATGCAACACGGAAAAGCATAAATTAGCATATATATATATATATATACACAAGTTGAGCATTTCTTTTAAACAATAAAAGGCTGAAACAATTATGGTGGAAAGTCTAGGTAGCAGAACTATTTACTTAATGGAGAAGTTAGCTTGTTTTCCTCGGAGTCATGTTTTAATGAAGCATCTCCACCCATTAATTCCTGAAAACCTTCAACCTTCACTGGCGGAGCCCTGACGATGCCCATATTCCTGCAAGAACATGTGCGTTTTAGAAATTTAGCAAGTACATCTAATTAGCCAAAAAATTCAATTTCACAATTTTTGCTTACTGTGTCTGCATTTGAGGAACTGGCATGGAAGCTAACTGCCTAAACTGATTGCTAGATTGAGCTTGGAGATTTGATATTGCAGCAAGTTGTTGCTGCCGGAACTGCATTTGTGGATGTCTGGAATGGATGGGATTGAAGGCATTTCCATCCACTGGCAATTCTGATGGGTTCTCAATCTTCACTTGCACCAATGGTCTGTCCTTATCCATATCCATTGCAGGGCGATGAGCAGATTGCTGGCGTCTACGAAATCTCTCCAACTGCTGCTGCTGCTGAAAGGTCAAAGTTTGGGGATGAACCATCTGCTGCATTTGTGGATGCATTTGCCTTGTGATCTGCATCTTCACAAAAGATCATACAATTTAATAAATTCCCACAATATTCAAAGGATTGACACGGAAAGGCATTTGTGATCCAAGGGCTATCTAAACAATGGAGGCATCCACATATCCTATTTACAGTCATCCACACAATACCCAAATCCTGATTAAAGCTTGATTCAGAGACAAATCATTCAAACAACCACCTTAGAATACTAGTTTAATGCCAGGTGAAACCTGTCATGCTGTTGGATCTATAAAAGCCACAAAAGCATCATGGAAAACAGCTGGTCAACTGAGAAAATGCATTTACAAAGAATGCTACGAAATCACTAGCCAAAAGGCAACAGCATGCCTTTTTCAATGACAGCCAGGGATGAAGGTTTTTCTTTGATTGAGGGGGAAGAGTGGGGAGGGGGAAGCTGTCTGGAACATAATTTATTGAATAGAGGAACACCATTTCTTTTAACAAGCTAAAATAGCTGGACATTACTTATTTATGCCAGAAGGAGAATTTGAACAAGTTATTTTAATTGGAATCAATCAATATCTCAAACCAAAAATTATAGATATAAAGTCAGAGGTAAAATGGGACTTGGAATAAAGAAACAATTTATATCACATACTTGCTGTGGCAGCCGAAGAGTGCCCTGGTGCTGAGGCTGCAACTGTGATTGGATTCCATGTATTTGTTGCTGACTTGGTTGCACAATATTCCTAGTGCCATCCTTGACAAGCTCCATCAGACTGCCAAGATTACTTGCAAGAAAAACAGAAACATGTTAGTTGGAAACAAATGTGCTAACAAGTTCACACGATAAGGTATAATCTGATTCAGGGGAAGGAACCACTGAACCGAAGAACAAATTATCTTAAGACTCGTTCAGCCATAAAATAATAAAATTACCTGCATTGCCACATAAAATCACCAAGAACAAAATAATTTAAGATTTTACAGTGAACTCCATTAGATGCACTGATTTTTTACTCTATTAGCCAAGTGCTTCAGCATTATCAACAATTATGTGAATACAATACAACTCAACTCAACTCAATTTAATATTTAATCCCGAAATTAATTAAGGTAGGCTATATGGATTCTTTGTTCCTCTAAACAATTTTGGGTGACGTTTTCTAATAATTATAATATCTCTAAATCATATTGTATTCCTCTCCTTCAAGTTAGTTTAAGTTTATCCCTTCCTTTCTTTCTCTCCTTTATCAAGATGCGCTCAATCTTTTTAATCGAAACTTATCTAGATCTTTACTTCAGGTGTCCAAACCATTTTAATCTCAATCCTCTCATCTTGTCCTCAATCGATGAAGTGTTTTATCTTTAATGTTTTCATTATGTATTTTATCGACAAATTCATCTTAACATTCTCATCTCAGTAACACTTGTTTTCAGATACATATTGTCATTTCATTATTCAACACTTCAATACTATATAGCATAGCCGATTGAACAATTATATGGTAGAATTTTCCTTTAAGAATCTTGTAGTCACATAGAACTCCCGAGAACAAACCTCCATTTCAACTATCCAGTTTTTATCCTTTAGTTAAAATCCTCCTCACAACCTCTATCTTCTTAAAAGATTGAGCCTAAATATTTAAAATGAGTGCTTTATAACAATGTGAATCCATCCAAGCTAACTCCCTCAATATCCATTTTTCAGTTTTCACTGAACTTGCAATGCATGTATTCCGTCTTGGTTCTACTTAATCTTAACCCTTGGACTTCATAGTCTTCTTCCACAACTCTAGCTTTCTATTAACTTCCTTTTGTTTCTCATTTACCAGCACAATATCGTTGCAAACATCATTCACCAAGAGATTTTCTCTTGTATATGTTTTGTTAATTTATCTATAACCAAAACAATGAGATGAAGGCTCGTTAAGGATCCTTGATATAACTCAATTGAGATAAAAAAAAAAAAATCCAGTCTCCAACTGTGCATAAACTAGTAGTCACCCTATACATATTCCTCAATATTTATATGTAACTAATCAATATTCCTTTACGTTCTAACATTCACCATAAATCTTCTCTTAGATCTCTGTCTTAAGCCTTTTCTAAGTCAATGAATATCATACGCAAGTCTTTCTTCGTATATCTATATTTGTCCACCATATTTCTAATGAGAAAGATTGTTTCTATGATTGATCAACTTGGCATGAATCCAAATTGATTGGCAAAGATAGATGTAACACTACGTAGGCTATATTCTACAACTCTTTCTCACAATTTCAAAATATGACTCATGACCTTAATTCCTCCCATAGTTTGAGTAACTTTGAATGTCTCATTTTTTAGAAAAAAAAAGGGTATTAAAATGCTCTTCATTCATGCATTTTTTTTGAAATTAGGGTTTTGTTAAACAATCTGATTAACCAAGCTACTTTTACATCATTCAGACACTTCTATACTTTAATCGGTAGTCCATTGAGGCCACAGGTTTTCCCAACTTTCATCATCTTCAAAGCTTTATTGACCTATGAAAATCTAATCCTTCTAGTGAAAGTCATGTTCTTCTTTACAGTCATGTTACCACCTTACCACATTGGTCATTATTGAGAAATTCATCAAAGTAACTCTACCTTTTTTTAATGTCCTCATTTTTTACCAAAACTTTTTTTTTTATTCTTGATACACTTTACCTAATTAAGATCTCGACATTTCTTCTCTCTCATCCTTACTAACCTATAGATATCATTTCACCTTCCTTTGTTCCAAGTGTCTCATACATCTTTTCAAATGCTCATACTTTTACTTGACTCACAACCTTTTTTGTCTCTTTTTTCGCTTTTTTATATCGCTCGTAAACTTTCCCATTATCACATATTGGTAATTTTTTGTACCATTCCCTTTCACTCTTCACCACCAACTCTCCTTTAAGGGTAGGTCATGTCCTTTAGACTCCCAGAATATTTCTAGCCACTCCTTAATTCTTGAAGTCATGTCTATCCATATAGCATTGGTCTCCATATTTGACTTTCATGTTTCCGACGAGGAGTTCATTCTTAAATATCACTTGTTTTGCCACTTTTAATTCCCACTATGTTATTCTAGATGTCGTAATTTTTCTACACCTCTTTATCCTCCTGATTTTAACATCCAGAACTAACAATCTAAGTTGACTTGTTAAAACTTCTCCCCAAATCACTTCACAATCTTTACATAGGATTCAATTTGTCTTTCTTGTGAGAAGAAAGTCAATTTGGCTTCGATTTTACTCACTTTTAAAAGTCACTAGATAAAATTCTCTTTTATAAAGTGAGATTTGTTAGGATTAGGTCATAAACTACAACAAAATCAAGGATATTTATCCCTCCTCATTTCTCATATCGTAGCTAAAACTTTCATGCACCTTCTCATAACCCTGTCGATCACTTCCTCCATGTCCATTTAGGTCTCCAACGATGAAAATATTCACTTTATTGGTATTCTTTGCATAAGGTCGTCCATATCCTCCCAAAACTTTTGCATACTCTCACTATCTAATCTAATTTGTGGAGTATAAGTACTAATTACCTTCATCACTTCTCTTTCAACAACTAAATTAACATGAATAATCCTATCCCCCTACTTTTCTTACTGCTACTACTGCATCTTTTAGTGTCTTATCTAGAACGATACTCACTCCATTATCATTCATCTCCTTCCCTGTGTACCACAATTTGTAACATATATTATCCACTTTTTTATTTTTTTTCTCCTACCCATTTGGTCTTTTGGATACAAATCGCATTAATTTTTCTTCTCTTCATGGTATCAACAAGTTTTATCAACTTGCACGGTATCTTACCTAATATTCTAAGTCTCAACTCTGATTCTCTTCTCAAAATGTTTCTTCCTGTTTTCTTTCCTATAATTATGTGAATACAAAAGAAAAAATAATTATGATCGAATATGTCGACTATACTACTTATTGGTGAAGCCCATTGACCATTAAATAATGGTTCATTCATAGCATTATGATGGCCATAAGTCTGACAAAGTGACAAATAATTGGCATTAAATCATTGTATACTCCATTGGCAATTTGGATTTTTAGGCAAATGAATTTCCCAACCAAGCTTATTTCAGCTCATGCTACTAAATTGAGCACTTAATGATTACAGACCAACTTGATTGTCCTTTGTGGTTCAGTTTGAATCATTTTATCTGTTTGCATTAGTTGTTCAACAACATATGACTCACTGTTAGATGTGAATACCAGCAACATACTCACCATTCAATAAAAAGGAAACAAAATAATATGTAATGATGGGCAAAGGAAAGCATCATATGAAGGCAAACTATAACAATAAAATAGTTTTTAGTTGAATCTTAGGCTAGTGCAATATGTTACTTTCTATCACATATTGTGATAACCATGTGATAACCATCTAAGCTTTCCTTACACAATGCAACAAAGGGCTACATAACAAAAGTCATTGGCAAATTAGAAAGAAAAAAAAAAGAAAAAGAAAGAAAGAAAGAATGAAAGAAATTAGATGTATTACAACATCACGATTAAGTGAATCTCACAAACACCGTAAAGCAGAAATTTAAGAGATAATAGTTCATTCACTTCATTGACAATCATAGAGTTCAAGCTTGAAATAGAGTTCAAGCTCAATAAAGGTGCACGCAACCACATCCAAGAAAAAATACGTGATTTCTTTTTTCTTCAAAAATTATGAGAAGAAAAAAAAAATCAAACAAACATGATAAGAAGGATTTCAAACTCACCTGTATCCCACTGTTTGAAGAAACATCTTAAGCAGGTCAATTGCTGAACATTGTTTCCGATAACTATCAGCAAAAACTTTCAAAATACGGCCCAGTTTACAAATATGACACCTGAGCAATTGAGATAAGACTTCCACTGGAACTTCTGTTGCACTGTCAAACCCCACCCGTGCCAACATACGGGCCACTACCTTTTGAGATAGCTGTGATGCTTGCTCTTGACCAAGAAGTTTCCTATTTCCTTCAGACCCATTTTTTGTACGATGTAAACTTCCTCCCTGTTCCACGCTAATACCAAGTCTCTCTATCACAACAGAACTCCTGGTCTGAGGTAAAGAATCAAGTACTCCATGGAACTCAATTTTCTCACTGTCTTGCGTTCTAATTATCAGTGGAAGTGCACTATCAGGTACACAATTTAACATAAACATTGTTTCTGGGAAAAAAGATACATCATCATCAATGGAATTACAACCATCTAAAACAGAACTGGGATGTATATTTGGTGTGAACGCAATACGCCTTCTCTTGTGTTTATCAAGAAGTCTAAGATAAGTAGACATTTCCTCAGGCGAACGTTTGTCAGACTCCCTGTCCCCAAATGACAGCCTGTATGGTCTGTTAACTTTATGCTTTTCTATAAACTGATTGTACCATGTTTCAGGAAACTCTTCGTTCCTATACCGCTGGGATACACTATCCATTTCAGAATCACCATATCTTGACCCACTACTAAAGGCAGATTTAGAATGGCTCTGCAAACATGGTCAATGAAGTAAACCAAACAGCAAAAGCAGAAACATGGAACAATAAACCGAACTACCCATTTATTTTGTAAATGAACTTCATTCTCACTTGACTCTAATTTATTATCAGAAATTGAAAATATAATTAAAGAACAAAAAAGGAATTAAGAGTGTGATTAGTTTATCAAACCTTAGACGGCCCCGCATTCGGCCCACCACCTTCTCGCCGTTGATCGCCGTCCTCTAGCGTGAAGTACACGTCATCAACATGTAACTGCAAATCTAAAAATCCAAAAAAAATATAAAATAAAGAAATTGCAGTTTGAAACCAATTATCACTGCACGGAGACTTGACTTTGAAGACTTACAATATGGATTGAGCTTGGAAACGGCAACAGAAGAAGAGGAAGTGGCCGGATTATTGGAAGAGAGGAAGAGAGAGACGCTAGTTTTGTCGAACAAGAGAGCACGGACCCGGAGCTGGAGGTGGATCAGGGGCTTGGATTTGGGCTCGTCAACTCGCAAGAAGGAATCCCAAGAAGAAGGAGATGAGAGGAAATGAAAAAAGGTGGAGTAGAGAGAGTCGCCAAGCCAAGTCCGCCATACGCCGAGAGACTCCAGCTTCCGGGCTAGCTCGAAGCCGCGGCCATCGTCGCCGAGGAGAGACATTTTCTTTTCTCAGAGCGAACAAAAAAAAAAAAAAAGTGGGGTCCTAATGGGAATTGTCGACTGTGCGGCGGTACAATATAGCGATTATTATATGGGTTTTCGATTTTGGGGTTCTGATCGAGTGAACGATGGTACAGTACAGAGACTATGTAATTTTTATTAAAAAAACAAAATAAAAAATAACAACGCGCCAGGAAGGGGTCGAACCTTCGACCTTCTGCTTAGGAAACAGACGCTCTATCCACTGAGCTACAGGCGCTTATGTTTCTTATTCCATGTATTTATAAAAACTAACAAATAAATTTATTTTTTAATATATATATATATAATTGTATAATTATATTTAAATAAATGGATAAATGATAAAGGCTTAAAATAAATTATTGATACGTGTTCAACCTATTTGTGGAATGTGTCATTTATTTAATTTTTGAAATTATTAATAATTGATATAAATTTAAAAAAATCGTCTTGAAAAATTAATTATTAGAGATAATTAATATATTTTTATATAAATTCCTTAATTTATTTATATTTAATTAATATGAAACTTCACACACGTATTATATTTTCAATAAGAATTACATAGAAACATAAATTAAAAATATTACATTTTCAATGTTTGGTTGATTACGAATGTTACATTCCTGAAAAAAACTCAAAAGTTTGAATATATCCACCTCTTTTAGTCTTAAGTGTAGTCAGAGTATAATTAATATAGGGTTAGTTTCATTCATAATTTCTCAATTTGTGACTAACGCACTTTATGGTCTTTTAACTTTAATTTATAACGATAAAGTTCCTGAATTTTAATTTTCAAAATATAAAAGTCCTTTTTCAGAAATAAACTAACATTTAATTATATTTTGATCCCTGATTTTCAAAATACTGTTCATATAGGTCTAAAATTTATTTAACTTGCTAGTTTATGCATGAAATTTTTGGAGAGAATTCCTTAATCCCCAGAAGAGTGTATAACAGTATAAAACACTTTTCAATTTCAAAGAGAAGAGAGCATCGTTTGATACAGTGGGAATATTCTTGGGTTTGTGGAATAATTAAGTATAGGGACGAATTAAGTAGAATTGATTCTATTTATAGAAATGCTCCCTTAGAAAATAATATTGCCCATGAATATTATGGTGTATCAGACATAATTGAATTTCTAGAAAAACAGTATCCAATTTTTAATCAATTAGCTATTTTATATCAAGATACTTCTCTGGTAACCTTTAGAATTTCAAGTTGGAGTGATAATCTTAAAAAAGATTATTTAATTTGGAAAAGATTGCACTTCAGAAAAATTAATTTTTTTCTTACTCTTTGGGAAAATTCTCCAGGTCTAGACAATTGGGTAATATTTTTAGAAAATCGAGAAAATATTGGAAATACACCCAGTAGTTCTAGATAAAAATGAGAAAATCAGATAAAGAAAAAAGTGTCAGCTCTAATCTTTCAGGATTGACTTCATTTTAGAATATTCATAACGAAGTGAGCTTTCTCCTTGAGTAGTTGCATGCGACAGGAAACATAAGCGATTCACCAGAACAAAAAAATGTTTTAGCAAAAGAAGTAGGAAAATTGGTGAATGATAAGCTTGATGCAATTGAGCGAGAAAGAGTTTTGAAAAAACATCTTTCTGAAAAAGAAATTTTGCAATTAAGAAAAGACAAAATAGTTCCTTATATTACTGACCCTGACATTAGAGTTGCTAATCAAGAAAGCAGCAAAGCAGCTGAAGACCTTATAGAGATTTTCTAAGGTCTAGTAGAAGAAACTCCTTTGCATTTAGATGATAGAACATTTAATGAGCTTCTTACTATGAAGAGAGTAAAATATAAACCAAATTATCCCCATAAAATAAAATCAGAATTTCAGCCTAGGGATAATCCATTAAGGCCCGTCATCACCCTAGCAGTTTTTCTAAATCTAGATTGTGAAAAGCATGCTTCTGAAAGAATAGATGAGTGGATTCCCATGATCAGGTTTACAACTAGAGCAGGTAGCTACTCAACTGAGGCCACCTAAGAACTTTGCAAAGCCACCATAGTTGGCAATGCTCAGAAATGTTGGGATCAACTAGTAGTTCAAACCTCTATTAGAGATGAAATTAGGAAAGCAGTTCTAGTAGATGAGGTTCTAGCTATCATCATAGATGTCCTGAAAAGAGAGTTTTGCGATTTCTCAATATCAACAGTCATTAGAAAGAGAACAGTCCTTAATGGCATTGATGAAACTACAGATATGTGACATGTGTTAATTTGACAACTATGCATGTGAATTCCAGAAATATTATTATAATCTTGATCTTAATGCGCAAAATTACATGTCAACATTGCTTTTTGCTAAACTCCCAGAACAATGGCCAGAAGTAGCAAAAAATGTCTATCAACTCTTCCTAAATGAAGAAAAAATGGTTGATGGATTAGGAGGTAAGATACAAGCAGTTAGGTATGCTTTGAGAAAGGCATGCAATGAACTTCAAGTAAGGCAAGACGCAAAACGTCTTTCTTATCTGAACAAAAGTTGTTGCTCTCATATTGAATATGTTCCTAGTAGGTAAGGGTGTACTACAACAAATGAAAAAGGAATAGGGAAAAGATCTGAAGCAGGATATTCTTCTTGCGATACCAAAAAGAAAAAATTTAAAGGATATAGAAAAAGAAGAATATCAAAAAATGATAGAAACAACAAAAAGAGTTTTAATAAACCTTAGAAGGAAAACAACCTTAGGGATAAAGACAAGATAGAAGCCTTTTAAAAAAAATATGGTAGAGCCCCTAAGTGCCTGTAAGGGAAACCTCTTAGCAGTTATTCTTATTGTTGGATTTGTGGTTCGAAGGATCACAAAGCAAATGTATGTCCACAAAAGAACAAGAGAAAAGAAAATCTTAGAAGAATTTTCTTCGAAAATGAGAATCTTGTCTATGAACCAATATAAGAAGATAAATATTCTGACATAGATTCTGAAATAGATTCTATTTTTGAAGTAGTTTCTGAATATGAAACTAATATACATGAATTTGATTTGTGGACAACTCAGCTATTCATGATGAATGTGGAAAAATGACCCATAGATGAAGAAATGATCTCTTTAGATACTTCTCTGGTACAGGAAGAATCTTTCCAGTATGATGATCCGTCCAAGAGTTGCCTGGAATGGAAACTCCCAAAAGTAGATATCAATACTATTTACAACAAATCTAAATTCAGTTTTAGGTCAATAGTATATGTCTCCCAATCATAATCTACGGCTCAGGTTTCTAGTACAGAACTAGAAACGTTGGACATCCCTTTGATCAATTTACCTAAAATAAGGGAATTAGTTGCTAAATCAAAGGGAACATATCAATATATCCATATTGGTCTTGTCCAAATAGGACTTATACCGCGGTTCAATTTGCCAGCAGATAGTCCTGTGATAGCAGCTGTACTAGACAAAAGATAGAATTTGTTCTAAGACCAGTTAATATTAGGGGTTCAAACCAACCTTGCATATGGATCAGTTTGGTTCCAAACTTATCCTAACTATATGATGTCAGTGAATGATAAGTGTTTGGATAATTCTTTATCACTCAGGATTAAATCTATGAACATAAACAGAATGAATTTCCAGGCTAAATATTTAGCATATCACACTAGAATAATTTTTAGGCTGATTAATACAACCAATTCTGGAGTGAGAAATATCTCTAAAATCACAGAGTTATTCGATGAGGGGTTAGATAACTATAGGCAATTCCATACCTTTAGAGTTATTTTGGCCTAGGAGTTGGGTTCTTTAAGAACCAACAGAGACATCACAATCAATAGGTTCCTCTCAAATCACACAAAGAGGTAGAAACAACATCTTAAACCTAGAAGAACCTATGAGAAATCTTAGGATTTCTGAGCCTCCGAAAAGATCATATCATGTTCCTCGATTACCTAGAAGATCATATCATGTTCCTCGATTACCTAGAAGTAATTTCACTTCTTCAGTAATTAGAGAGAAAGTTCCTAAGACACTAGTCCAGGAAGAAGCACAATCATCTTCAGATAGTAGAACCATTGTAGGATATAGAACTATAAGCCTACCTGTATATGAAGATGAAGAAATTAAGGAAAATGCAAGAATGATTAAGCATCTAACATTAATCCTTGGGGTTGTAAAAGAAATACAGAAAATTTCTCAACAACGGTCAATTCCTTTCGAGGATGTTTGGACGATGGTATGTCCTGATACCATGGCATCATCAAAGATATTCTGTATAAAAGAATCAGGTTTGAGTACATATATTTCTTTAACATTTAAATTCTCTGGTTATTATGATTACTCTTTGGATGCGTTAGTTGACACAGGTGCAACAATCACTAGTGTTAGACCCAATGCACTTCCTGATGAATGGTGGAAACTATTGTCCCAGCCTATGATACTACGAATGGCAGGAGGAGAAGTGAACTTGGTAACTCAATTTGCAAAACAAGTTCTTGTTATCATAAGTGGACAAAAGTTTACTATTGATAAGGTCCTGGCATTCCCTGATCTTGACGCAAATATCATTTTAGGAAATACTTTCCTAAAAGGGTAAAAAGAAAATAGACCTTTTATGCAGGACAACAATTACATCCTAATTGGAGCTGTAAAAATCACATTTCTGTCAAACCCTAAAAACAAATTGAAATTTGGTTTTTATCCAGTTAAAATATCAGAGTTGTGTGGATCTATGCCATGTGAACAAGCATTCAGAGTGCGAGCCCAGCGTGGTGAAACTTGGCTAGATTGTCTATTTGATCAAGAATCAAAAGAATGTGTTTTAAAACACAAGGTGTGATAGAAAAACCTATTACACATCCCCAGCTGAAAGAAACTAAGTGGAAAAAGTTTCTTATAAAATTAGCTGATAATTTTAGTGAAAACCCGCTAAAGTTATGGGTACTAAATGGCATTACTGCTAAATTAGAACTAAAAGATCCCAACACTATCATCAAAACTAGAAACATAACATATACCAATGAGATGATAGAGGAATTTGACAAACAGATTCCTGAACTGCTCGAAAAAAGTTTGATTAGGGATAGTAATAGTCCACATTCTAGTCCAGCATTTATGGTAATAAACCATGCAGAGCATGTGCGAGAAAAAGCACGAATGGTTAAAGACTATCGTCAGGTAAACAAAGCAACCAAGGATGATAGTTATAAAATCCCTACAGCAGGTGATGTCATAGATAGGGTAATTCTTAAATAACCTTCTATTTTTTCTAAATTTGATCTAAAAAGTGGTTATTGGCAGATAAAGATAGAAGAAGAATCTGTAGCCCTAACAGCCTTCAATGCACCTCAAGGGATGCATAATGATTGGTAATGCCATTCGGCCTGAAAAATGCTCCAAGCGTGTTTCAACCCAAAATGGACAATGCATTTAAGGCATTGAAAAAATTTTGTGTGGTCTATATAGACGATGTGTTAGTTTTTAGTAATAATGAAAAAGAACACATGAGTCATCTTGAACAAGTGACTGATATCTTCAAACATGAAGGTATGAT
>CANXYC010486449.1:0-14439 GCA_948193065.1 Aleurites moluccanus
CCAATTTCTTCCTAACAGCCTTTGATGTACTTTTACATGTGTAAAACCATCTAAAACATGCATATTCATTCAATTTAAGCAAAATCATGCATCATACATAACATATAAATAAATGAAAAACCCCTTAGGTTTGCCCCTTTAGGCTTATGTTCTAAGCCCTTAAGCTAAGGTGTTACACTTTATGGGGCATGTGATTAATAGAGAAGGGATTTCTGTAGATCCAAAGAAAGTTGATGTGGTTTTAGATTGGCCTAGACCTAACAATGTGATAGAAGTTAGGAGTTTCATGGGTTTAGCAGGCTATTATCGGAGATTTGTTCAGGATTTTTCTAAGATAGCTTCTCCTTTGAGTAACCTCACTCAGAAGCATATGAAGTTTCAGTGGTCCGATGATTATGAAGACAGTTTTCACAAGTTAAAGATTTATTTGACTATTGCTTTGATTTTGGCACGACCTTCTGGTGAGGGTGGTTTTGTGGTTTATTTTGATGCTTCAAGAGTAGAACTCGATTGTGTTTTGATGTAGAATGGCAAGGTAATAGCTTATGCTTCTCGTCAGTTGAGAAAACATAAGTTGAATTACCAGACCCATGATTTGGAAATGGTGACAGTAGTGTTTACTTTGAATATTTGGAGGCACTACATGTATTGTAAGAAGTGTGGGATCTGCACAGATCATAAGAGTTTGAAGTATACCTTCCAGCAGAAAGATTTGAACTTTAGGCAAATGAGATGGATAGAGTTGGTTAAGGATTATGATTGTGAGATTTTGTGTAATATCCTAGGAAGTTATAACATATATGCATGATTTAATTCTTAGTATGTGGTTCAAAAGTCTTGAAATGGTGGGAAATAATTTTAGAAACATAGTTAGAAAGAGAACTAGTTACTTCTCCAAAAAGCGGCGGTGTCGGGAATACTGCCGAGAAATTAGTTATCCGGTCAATAGAAGAATTTCTGAATTGGACAAGGGGGTAAAAGATCACCTTAATGCATGTGTAATTTTGGTAAAAAGAAAGAAGTGACCAATGGCAAAATCGTAAATAAAAGGAACTTTAAGGTGAATAGTAGAAATTGGTCTATCGGAGTTACAGAATGACTATGAAACCATTTTTATAAATAAGTATAAATTAAAATAAGCTTATTGACTCCCCACTTTGAATTTCAAATCCTAACAGAATTGACAGAATAAATTACAAAAGAAGTTGGGGTCAAAACCTAATTACTTGAAAGTTTAAAGACTAAAATGTAATTTGCCAATTGATTTTAGTATAAATACCAATACTTAGAAAATTTTTGCATCATCTTTTTCATCTCCTTCCTTTGGCCAAACTTTCCACCTCCCATTTCCCATCCATTTCTTCACCATTTTGCACCAAATTTCTTAGAATAAATCAGAGAAAAATTAAGTTCCAACCTTGTTTTGCCTATCTCCATCATCAATTTGCTAGAAAACTTAAAGGAAACTAAGGATTAATTGAAGATAGGATTTGGCCACTTCATCCCATCCAAGGTAATCAATTTGTTTTTGTTTTTTTTTTATGGTTTAGTTGAATGATTTTGAGCTTGAATTTGATGGGTTTTAGGTTAGATTGCATCAATTGATGCAAGTTGATGAAAATGCCTAAATTTCCTATCTTGGTTGAAGTTGTATGAAAGGGTTAGATGATTTAGTGTTATTTTATGTTAATTGATGTTAGAATATGTCAATTGGAAGTCTTTAGGTAACTAATTGATGGATTGTTTGGTGTAGAATTTAAGTTTTGACAAGGTTACCCTATTTGCCTCCATTGGAGAATTTGGGTGGAAAGTAATTTTTCAAAGCAATTGGGAGGCTTAGGTGAGTCTTATATGCATCCTTTATCATGCCTAATGCATTGAAATTTTGATTGGAAACCATATGGAAAACCCTACTCTTGGCCGAACCAAAAGTTACTATTCATTGCCTTGATTTTGCTTTGTTTTTCCTTAGTATTTCTTAGCCAATTTGATTCATTTTGTGTTGTTTAACCTTCCTTATATGATACCTATGTTATTGTTTCCAATGTGCCTTATTGTTGATTGAAATGGGCAAGTCAAATTTGAACCTAAACCTAACCTATTGGCTTGCCAAATTGTGCCTACCAAGTGTTTGTTTAAATGCCTAGTTCATTTTATCTTTGGCCTATGGTTTTGTATTCCATAGGCCTACCATTTGAATGCCATTGTCGCTAGCGATGTTGGCATGCCAATTGGCCTACTGTTTTCCTTTGACGAGCCAACTTTTGTTCCATGTCTTTATTGATTACCATACCACTTATCATTGTTTGTATATCATCTATTGCAATGCCATTGATCCTATTGATAATTGATTAATTGATATTGAGCTTATTGAGATGGAGGATACCATTGTTGTATAATGGTGTCCACTGAGATGTTGTTTCCTTATATTGATCTTAATATGGCGTGACAGAGTTACCACTCCGACAGAGTAGTGGAAAAATACTGTCGGCGATGTGCACATTGTATTATTGGTTCCCTAGCAAGGAGGGGTTATAGTCTTGGCCATAAGACCTAATTAGTCTTATGCTACTGATATGGATATTACTGGAGACTGTATGTTCGCATATAGTCCATACTGATTCTACTGGAGATTGTATGATTTCATACAGTCCATCCCTTTATCTATCTTTTCATATGATACCGAGCCTATGACATGTTCATTGACTGTTCTATCACCTGTTATTGATTCTGTATGCTGCAATTTTGACCTGTTGGCACTATTATTGCATTTGTTACCTATATTTCATTGGTGATGCATATAGATTCACTGAGTATCTTATATACTCACCTTTTCTTTGTTTAACCATTTCAGGAGAGGAGTAGATTGTATAATCCCGTCATCTGTCATTCGAGGATTTCTGCTTGCCGTCATTGATGTATATTTTTTGAATTTTATATTTTTGGTGTTCATAATCTAGCTGCTCTATAGGGTATGTATGTGTTAGCTAGGAAATGAACATGTATATATATATGTGATGATATTATACGAGATGTATGATGATCCTATGGTATGATATAATGACTGTTACAGCCAATTGCATTAAACTACAGTAAGAATTACAGAATGACAAAATAAATAATAATTAAGTAAAATGGATAATTAATAGATGGTTATAGATTATGCATGTGATATTGGGTTCTACGGGTGCCGGTCGCCATTAGCATTTCCCGTATCCTAGGACCATCGCAATTTGGAAATGGGTCGTGACGTTTTGTATCATCCAGGTAAGGCTAATGTTGTAGCTGATGCCTTAAGTTAGAAATCGTTAAGGAGTTTGGCTCACATTCAGGCGAGTAGGCGACTATTGATTAAGGAATTTTAGAGTTTGCATGATTTAGGCATTCAGTTCAACTTGTCTAATACTGGAACATTGTTGGCTCATTTTCGAGTTAAACCATTATTGGTTGATCAGATTAAGGAAGTTCAATATAGGGATCCTCACTTGGTTAAGTTGAAAAGCGAAGTGGAATTAGGGAAAGCTTCGAGATTCGCCATTAGGAATGGTGTATTGATATATGATACATGGTTATGTGTTCTTACCGTGGATGATCTAATTGAACAAGTGTTGAGGGAAACTCATTATGCTAGTTACAGTGTACATCTAGGAGCCACTAAGATGTATCATGATGTTAAGGAATTGTATTGGTGGTATGGCATGAAGAGAGGTATAGCGGGATTTGTGGCCAAGTGCTTGACTTGTCAGCAGGTTAAGTTTGAGCATCAGAAACCATCCAGGTTACTTCAATAGTTACCTTTTCCAGAATGGAAATGAGAAAGAATAACTATGGATTTTGTGGTAGGTTTGCCAAGGACTTCCAATGGACATGACTCCATTTGGGTGATTATGGATAGGTTGACGAAGTTCGCTCATTTTCTATAGGTAAAGACTACCTATTCAACACCTTAGTATGCTCAGTTGAGGATGTGCATCCTAGGTTGATGAGATTGTGAGATTGCATGGTGTTTCGATATTGATCATTTATGATAGAGGTACTCAGTTTACCTCAAGATTTTAGCAGAAGTTGTATGAGTCATTGGGTACTCGATTGGATTTCGGTACGACTTTTCCTTCACAGACTGATGGACAATCAGAGAGGACTATACAAACTCTAGAAAACATGTTGAGGATGTGCATCCTAGATTTTAGATGGAATTAGGATAAGCTTTTACCATTGATCGAATTTGCTTACAACAACAGTTATAACTCTACAATCCAGATGGCACCGTATGAGGCTTTGTATGGGAGAAATGGTAGATCCCCTATCTGTTGGTATGACATTAGAGAAAGGTTCATTGAATGTCCTGATGCCTTTGATTCAAGAACAATTGAGAATCTCTTGTAGTCGTTAGAAGAGCTATACCGACCCTAAGAGAAAAGATCTTCATTTTATCGTTGGTGACAGAGTCTTTTTAAAGATATCGCCAATCGAATGTGTCATTAGATTTGGGAAGAAAGACAAGTTATCTTTGAGATACATTGGACCTTTTGAGATTATGGACAAGGTTGGAAATGTTTCGTATCGATTGGCACTTCCATAGACTTGGATAGCATTCATTCGATGTTTCACATATCTATGTTTCACAAGTATGTTATGGATCCTTTGTATGTATTGCTAGTGCAGCCTTTGGAGCTTAACTCAGACTTAACTTATGAAGAGGTTCCTATAGCCATTGATGATATAATAGTTAAAAAACTTTAGAATAAGGATATAGCGATGTTGAAAGTTCTCTAGAAGAACCAATCGATGAAATAATGCACTTGGGAGAGCGAGCTTAGTATGCAGACTAAGTATCCTCAATTGTTTCCGGATTTAGAGTGAGACTTCTATAAAATTTGAGGATGAATTTTCTATTAGAAGGGAAGAATGTAATACCTACTATCTATATTGCTTGTGCTTTGTACTTTGATATGTTGTCTTTGAATGAATTTATTTGTGTGGTGATAAATTATAATTTTTTATTCTGTTCTATTTTTTTTCTACTAGTTTAGTCTTTTAGAATGTGATTTGTTGACTATAGATAACTCTTAGAGAGAGTTTCATATATTAAGTTGTGTTGGATAAATTTTGGTTAAGTTAGGTTGGAGAGATGTTGAGATATACCTCATAGCCTTCCTTCACGAGCGTACAAAAAATATCTATTTGAATTTTGGATTTTCATTAGATTGCTTTAATAGGTGTCATGGTCATCTTCACGAGCATGAAAGGTCGACCTTCATAGGCATGAAGTGTCGGGTTCTACAAATATCCGTTCATTTGTCACTTGTCCGAAAATTTTTCTTTTTCTCTCTCTTTTTTATTTCTCAACCACCAAACCCTAAATTCGTCCCATCCATGATTCTAGTATATTAATACCTAAATTATTGCTCCATTTTGGAAGGGAAACACTTTGATAAAGTTATTGAATCAACTTAAGTTCAAGATTTCTTTAAAATCTCCATTTGAGAAGAAAGAGGTATTTTCTTTATATTTCAATTTCTATCATTATTTGAGGCTATAGGTTGTTAGAATAGTTGTGTATGAGTTATGGGGAGTATATTAAATGTATTAATGACTATAAATTTTGGTTATTGGAAGAATTAGGGCAAATGGTGAATAGTAACAAGAATAGTGCCAATTCTTCTATTATTCCATAAATTTCTTAAGGAATGGTTAAATTGATTTTAAGAACTATCTAAATAAGCTTTAGAGAGTCTTTAATTGTAAGAATTTGTTATGGATAATGTTGAGTATGGAAAATCCTAAATTTGTGAATTTGTTGAGATGTGTTAGGCTTGGATCTTTAAGTGCAATAAGGTTGTTTTGAAGCTTGATAGAAGGTTTTGAGCTTTGGCTTGTTTGTTGCTTTGTGGAGGTAAGTTAAGCATATGTGTTTTATATGTATTTGCATATACATAAATATGATTCTTTTATTAATATTCATTCCAAACATATATGTGAAATTGTTAAGTTGGTAATTCTTGAACGAATGATATTTGTTATAAATATATCTTTGTTTCCATTGTTATGTTTTAGAGTTGGTATTCTTACCCATTTCTTTGGAACTAACTCTCTATTATATTATAAACCTATTATTCTGAAAATGTGCTTAATTATAAGAATCCTTGTTATAACTATTGTATATTGAACCTAGTATCTGTATAGTCAGAATGCTTTCCCTATGAGGGAAAAATCATAGGACTTTGTCCACCAATGACTCAACTGATAGAGTCAAATTATCAGGGTTCTTCCTGAAGGGGATAAAGTTTCTCTAGGAATGTGTAAGCGCAAACACATGTATTTTGTAAAGAGATTGTACTACTTCTATTCTGTTATGGATGTCATTAGATACTCTCTCTCTCTCTTTATATATATATATATATATAGTGAGAATCTTTCATGCTTCTCCATTCTAACTTGTCCAAATTCAAACAAACTTATGCATAAACATGTTTATCACCTCAAGTTCAATCATATCTCATCATCTCTTAACATATAACCATTCTCGGAGTAATCTATACTCGACACAAAAATTCTAGATCATTTATCATGCACATGCACATATAATTATACTAACATACATTAAGTAAACATGGATGAACACATAGCCAAACTAAACGTTCCAAGTACCAGGTATTACATTCTCCCCACCTTAAAAAATTTGTCCTTGAATTTTAAAACTTACTTTGTTCTTGGAACATATGGGAATATTTGTCTTGCATTCTCTGCTTGAGCCCCTAAGTGCACTCTTCCATTGCTTGATTCCTTCATAAGACCTTTACCATTGTTAAATCCTTATTTCATAGTCTCTTGATAATTCTATCATATCCCAATTTTGGAACATTACGGTCCTAGGATATAGGAATAGCATAAGGCTACCGTCACCCGTAAAACCCTTTTATAACTTGTAAACATCACCCGCTATAACATATCTATATCCATTTAATCAATCTATCTGTCATCATCTCTGATCATATATGATCTCCACATATCTCATTTATAATATATATCAGTAAATAATAATATTACAAATCATACTAAGTATAGTCATCCCAAGAGCTTACATATCCGTAGAGCAACTAAAATTGTACAAGGAAAATTGTACAATATTTACATCATAACAATATAGCTAGATCCACTGATGAAGAAATCCTAGACCAGTTCTACTCCTAACCTAAAAAGTTAAAACCACTAAAAGGGTGAGTATTTTCATACTTAGTGCGTCAATATATATATTATCACACATTAGCTAGGTAGGAAGCAATAAATGGATAGTACTAATAATTGGCTCATAGATAGCACACCAGAGGACCAAATCAAGGGAAATAGCTTATAGACATCAAATATAAATGTATATGCATTCGTAGAAATAATAATCATGTATATATAACAGATACTGGGCTATGAAATGTATATCATTTACTTTATAACATGTAAATAACATAAGGTGGATCAGACCCTATGGCCAGGACCATAACCCTTCCCAACTAGGGTATCATTGAAATTTCATTATACATAATGCTGATAGTATTTACCCACTAAACCATCAGTAAAGAAGCTCCATCATATAAACACAAGAATGTGCTATAGATAGCAAATATGATATCAAATTGGCAAAAATATCAACAAGGTTCAATTTCTGTAACTTTAGCACAATTGAGATGTTTTAGCAAGTAAACCCATATAGGATCATTATCCTTAACAAAAGAACATGATAATATAAGCAAAATTCCATAATAGTCATTTAGGATATAAGTTCAAAATATGTCAAGAAGACACATTTACATTGGTGACAAAGAAAGTCATCCGCGTTAGCAAATTTGGTAGCAAGTGGTTTCTTAGGAAATTTACAATGGTCATTTCATTGAGCACTTAGTGTGCACCACTTTAGGACCAAATAAATATAGTTTTGGGACATATTGATCAAAATCCAAAGTTCACAATTCAAGCCCTAATGATAATAAATACAAAGGCATTCTCAAATAGGGTTTATATACATCAATAAACAACATTATCAGATATTGAATTCAAGGAAAATTCAAAGAAATGAAAAAGGACAAAAATTTTCAGGTTTCATATTTAATTCATATTGACCAAATAAAGCTTTAAACATGCATAATAACATACATACGACCCACCAGCATCGATGGTTTGATCGTTTATGTGATAAAACACAAATTTGCCTATAACAGGTAAAAGCAGTGTTCTTCATTTTCCTTCGATTCTACAACCCATTTTACCATATATTTAGCTTTAAATTTATGATAATTAACATATTAAATACCAATTGAAATTATGAAAGCCTATACATAAAATCCATTTCAAACATAAACCTAGTTTAGGATTTTCTCCAATTTCAACCCAATATTGAAATCTATTGATCTATTAATGTTTCTAATCATTCATATAGCTTAAATGAATCAAAATAAGGAAAGAAACATCATTTATACTTGAATTCCAATGGTGGATGAAATCTAGGTTTGGTAGTTCTTCAATTTCTAGCTTGAATTTCTTGGAATTTTTGATGGAAACTAGTTTAATCGTAAGTTTAATTGAGTTTTCTATAGATTTTGCTTGAAGTTTGGAAGAAAATGGTGGAGTTTGGAGGAGGAAGAGGTTTCGACTACTCTAATGGTGGAAGAGATAAAATTTTCAATTTTCTACAGAATTAGAACATATTTATATTATTTAACTTTAAATTAATAAAATTTTCCCCCTAACAGTTCTCATATTCGCATATTTAACCCAGAACTTTTAACTATTTACCTTTTTGTCTCATTTCAATTTTGAAACAATATTTCTTATATTTCTCTATCTTATTAGTCTAATGGTGATATTAAAAATTCAAAATTCCAAACCCGTTTATTAATTGAAATGTCGACGTGCTTACTTATCTACTAGGTCAGTTTTTAGCGATTTATCAAATCGTGTAAATATAATGTTCTAATGTCTAAATGAACTTTATTTATACTTAAATAACAACTATTTAAATTCAAGGGATGAAATTTGAGGGTGTTATAAAATTGATCCACAATGGCAACATGAATCTCTTCATACGTCAAGTCTCGCTGAAGGTCCACTACTGAAACTTGTAGGACATGAGAAGGATCGACAATATACTTCCAAAGCATCGACACGTGGAATACCAGATGTAAACTGTCCATGTTAGGTTGGTAAGCTAGCCTGTATGAAACCTCTCCAACCTTGCTCAAGATTTTGAAGGGTCCAATGAATCGTGGAAATAACTTGCCTCTCTTGCCAAACCATAGAACTCCTTTCATTGGTGAGATCTTTAGGAATACTAGATCTCCAATGGAAAACTAAAGGTGTTTCCTCTTAAGATCGACATAGCTCTTTTGGCGACTAAAAGTTGTCTTTAATCTCTCTCGGATAAGTGGAATTTTCTCTAACGTATATCTTATCAACTCAGGTCCTTCAATATGCTTCTCTCCAACCTCATCCCAACACAAGGGAGATCTGCACTTTCTGCCATACAAACCCTCGTAAGAAGACATCTGAATTATTAATTGGTGGCTATTGTTATAGGCAAACTCTATCAATGGAAAATGAGTATCCCAATTCCTTTGAAATTTTAGAATACACATTCTTAACAAGTCTTTTAGAGTTTGGATGGTCCTCTATGATTGCCCATCATTCTGAGGATGAAATGCTATGCTGAAATCAAGCTGTGTACCCAAACACTCTTGTAATTTTTGCTAAAATCTCGAGGTGAACTAAGTACCTCTATCTAAGATAATCAAAACTGGAACCTCATAAAGCCTTAAAAGCCGTCTAAGTTGTCTTGACTAGCAAGAAATGAGCCAACTTGGTCAATCTATCTACAATGTCCCAAATTGAATCATGTCCCCTCTAAGTCCTTGGTTGTCCTACCACAAAATCCATAGTTATTCTCTCCCAATTCTATTCTAGAAAAGGGAACTGTTTGAGTAATCTTAAAGGCTTATGATGTTCAAACTTAATTTGTTGACAAGTTAAACACTTAGCAATATATTCTGCAACATCTTTTTGCATTCCACTCCAGTAATAAGGATTCTTGATGTCATGGTATATCTTCGTTGCACCTGGATACACACTGTAACTAGAATGATGGGCTTCCTTATGAATCACATCTCTTAATCCATCCACTGCTATAAAACATAATCTATTGCCCAATCTTGGTATGCCATCAACTATAGCAAAGCCTAGAGCTCTCTCTATTCCCATATCATTCTTTAGCTTCACCAACTAAGAATCCTTATCTTGTGCTTCTCTTATTTGATTAATAAGTACTGGTTTGACTTGGAAATGAGCCAAAAATATGCCTGCATCTAACAAATCCAATCTAATACCCATATCATACAAACTTTGTACCTATCTCACTAGAGATCCCTTACTAACTTGGATATAGGTTAAACTTCCCAAAGATTTCATGCTCAAAGCATCCGCTACTACATTAGCCCTTCCTAAATGATACAAAATATCATAATCATAATCATTTAGTAACTCCATCCACCTCCTCTACCTGAGATTGAGATCCTTCTGCTGGAAGATATACTTCCAACTCTTATGATTTGTGAAGATCTCACACTTCTCTTCATACATATAATGTCTCCATATCTTCAAGGCAAATACAACCGCAACCATCTCAAGATTATGCATAGGGTAATTGACCTCATGCTTCCTCAATTGTCTAGAAGCATAGGCTATTACTCTACCATACTGTATAACAACACATCTAAGTCCCACTCTTGATGCAGCACAATACACTATATAACCTCCTTCTCTTGACGACAGAGCTAAAATAGGTGTTGTGGTCAGACAAGCCTTCAGCTTATGGAAACTCCTTTCACATGCATTCATCCATTGGAATTTCACTTGTTTCTGAGTAAGCTTAGTCAATGGTGCTACATTCATGGAAAAGTCTTTCACAAACCTTCTATAATAACCAGCCAATCCTAATAAACTTCTAACTTCTGAAACATTAGTAGGTCTAGGCCAATTATGAATCGCATCCACTTTCTTCGGATCAACCTTAAGACCTTGCTTGCTCACCACATGTCTAAGGAAACAAACACTATCAAGCCAAAGCTTGTACTTAGAGAACTTGGCAAACAACTGATGCTCCCTCAAAGTCTGCAATACAATCCAAAGATGTTCTTCATGCTTTTCCTTGCTCTTAGAATACATAAGAATGACATCGATGAATACAATGACAAACTTGTCTAGAAATGGACTGAATACCCTATTCATCAAGTCCATGAAAGTAGTTGGTACATTAGTCAATCCAAATGGTAACATTACGAACTCATAGTGTTCATATCTTATGCGAAAAACCATCTTCGGTATATCCATATTCTGAATCCTCAATTAATGATAACACGACCTCAAGTTTATCTTGGAGAAATGACTAACACCCTAAAACTGGTCAAACAAATCATCTATCCTTGACAAAGGATACTTATTCCTAATGTTAACCTTGTTGAGCCACCTGTAGTTGATATATAACCTCATAGAACCATCTTTCTTCTTTACAAAGAGTACTGGTGCACCCCATAGCGAACTACTAGGTCTGATGAATCCCTTGTCAAGCATATCTTGCAATTGAACCTTCAATTCTTTCAACTTAATTGGTGCCATATGGTAAGGCAGAATAGAAATCAGACTCATGCTAGGTAGCAACTCAATATCGAACTCTATCTCTCTATCTGGTGGAAACCTTGGTAATTCTTTAGGAAATATTTTTGGAAACTCACTAACTACTGGAATCTTCTCTATGTCTTTCACCTCCTTCCGAGTATCCCGAACATAAGCCAATACCCTTAGTAACCCTTCCTTAATAATCTTCTCGCCCAGTGGTGGATATCATATTGTACAATGCTTCACTCTTCTCTCCTTAAAACTCAAACTCTTCATCGGAAGGTGGCTTGAAAACTATCTTCTTTCATTACAGTCTATAGTGACATAATGTTTGGATAACCAATCCATACCCAAAATACATCAAATTGCAACACATGCAATTCAATCAAATCTACATTCAAACTCTTGCCACCTATGCTAGCCACACATAAAGGATAAGAGCTTTTAACTTTGATCTCTTCCTCTAGAGGAGTAGAAATAACTAATACATTCTCAAACAATTTATATGGTACATGCAACTTCTTAGCAAAATAAGATAATACAAAGGAATGCGTAGCTCCAGAATTAAATAACACTCCAGCATTCAAAGGTTAGATAAGAAGAATACATGTGATAACGTGTTGGATGTTTAGGCCTTATACTGTGATAGAGCAAAAACTCTCCCTCTGCCTCTGCCCATAGGTGTTGATCTTAAAGTTTATGCCACGTGTTGACTTGACCCTCTGCCAGCCTCTATAGTCCTGCCCAAAATACCTCGGCCCGCACCTAACTGTGGACCTACACTCCTCTCTCTGTCCATCTGTGTTATAGTTTGAGAAGTCTCAAGTCTAGCTGTCATGACCCGATCCAGTGGGCCGTGATGGTCCTAGGGTGCGAGAGATGCCAAGGCGACTAGCACCCGTAGAACCCATCACTTACATCAATACAATATCAATATCGCAGCGGAAAGATATCTATACTCATCAATCACATATCAATTCAATAATCATACATTCACATATACACTTTTCATTATGTAACTTCCATAATCTTATACATTTATACTTCAAAATGTCTCATACACTTACATAAACAATCTGTCTATACCATTATACAATACCATAGAGCATCTAATATTCATATATAAAGATATAGTGTTTAAATTAATTACACTATCTTTAACAGACTGCAGAATTCCTTGGAGAAATAAGAACCAGAAATCTGCCTCCTACTCTGCATCTGAGAGGGTAAACAGTGAGAGGGTGAGTATATATGATACTTAGTGAATCTAATATATATTGACCAATATAATGGATAATGGAATATGAATAAACAATAGGCAGATGACATAAATGAATCTATAACACCTCAACTTAAACCTAAAACTTGAGCCATAAAGGGTAACCTAGGGGAAATTTTTGCTTGACTTGAATGTTGTAAATTTTTATATGTTTATGCATGAATTTGATAGATATGCATGTTATATGATGTGTTTGAATGAATAGAGGGGTTTTAAAAGCTATTAGGAAAAAATCAGGTAAATTTGAGTTTTTGATGAACTGGGGGCAAAATGGTCATTTCACACCCTTTGAGTAATGTAACACCTTAGCCTAAACCTAATCTGACCTTTAAGGGGAACTTCGGGGAAAATTTTTTCTTTCTTTTGAATTTGCTCATATGATGTATTTATGCATGAAAATGATATATATGCATGTTATATGAGTTGATTTTATGCATAGAAGTGGTTTAAAGGCTGTTAGGACAAAATTAGGAAATTTTGAGCTTTTGGTGAACTGGGGGCAAAATGGTCATTTCACAGCCCCTTCGGATTTTAATGGATTTAACACTATATTTGAAGGTAAAAAAGAATTTAAGGACTTGAAAATGGTATTATTTAGTTTATTTGAATAATAGTTGGAGAAATAAACCCGGTTGAAAATGGTTCCCGGCAAGCTGCTCAATTGAGGTGCTTGAGGTACTTCGGTTGCACTAAGGTATTTTGGCCTTTTCCTTTATAATATGGAGTTATAGAGTGTGTGCAACCTTATGGTGTTAATTTAGGCTTGATTAAATCTAACCATTGGATCAAATGATGAAGAAATGGATGGTTAGATGAATAGGTTTCAAATTTGCTATCATAAACTCAAAGTATAGGATTTTTGCCATTGGTTTTGGATTTGGTGTGGCAAATGCATATGTTAGCCACCATTGTTGACTTTGGATTAACAAATAGCATAAAAGTAAGCAAAATAGATGGTTGGATGTCTAGGTTTCACCAAAAGTACCATAAACCTTAACCATTGGATCACATTTTTGATATTTCATTTGATATTTCCCACCACTTTATAAAGTCATCATCTTCCTTAAAGAAAAATTGCAACAGACACCATTGTTCTTCAATGTAAGTTTCGGCTATCATACAACTTGTCCATTTTTTATAGTTTTCTTTCCATCTTTGATAGAATTAGGTAGATTCCATCATCCTAAACACCATTCTAACCATAGAATTCAAGGAAAAACTCATTAAAGTAACAATTTAATTCAAGGAAGATTTTGAAGAAATTTTGGTAAGTTGTTGGTTTTTGAGTTATTTTGATTTAATGATGTTTATATGATGTTCCTTGATATTATTTATGGATTGAAACTCATTTTGTATGGTTGGAATTCAAAAGAATGGATTGAAACCCTAATAGGAAGAACATTGAATCAAAGTATGGTTTTGATGGATTAATTGCTTCAAATGTTATTCATTTGATGTGTATAGCATGAATTGATGATTGAATGATTGAAATAAATTGATTT
>CANXYC010486482.1:0-17251 GCA_948193065.1 Aleurites moluccanus
TTCAGCATTTTCGTAATTAATTGGGTTATATTTGATTGTTGCATATCATTTAGGTTGTCATTTGGGTTCTACGCGGTACTGGTCGCTTATGCATCACCCGTACCCTAAGACCGTCACGACTTCCGAGATAGGTCGTGACAAGAGAATAAAACTTCTTTTCTATTATTTTGATTTGTTAGGAAGTTAGATTTATGTTTTCAAATTTATTAGATCTAATTAGTTTTTTTTTCTAACTTTATTTTTCTGTATAAATAAGCACATCTTCCAGAAATGAAATATCATCAGTTCTCACAATATTTTCTCTATCCTTCTAATTTTTAGTTTCATAATTTTAATTTGAATAATTTATTTCTATTATATCAAATATTATAATTATTTATTCATCGAGTATGAATTATAAAATATTAAATTTTTTAATGATTCAATTTATTCTACCAGTAATTTATTTTCATCTAAAATGTGATATTACTTTGATTTTAAAATAGAAATTGACTCTGATTAGTTTAGTAAAACATTTTAATTTTTTTCCCAAAGAAAAACGAAAGAAAAATAAGGTTTAATTGAAAATGGTATAATTAAAATTAGTAGAGTTTAAATTTAAAATATGAAATATCCAAATTCCTGGGCTGGCATATTGGTGATCCAATTAGTAAAGTTGTAAGGCCCAAATAGATTATGGAGAAAGTTTTGAGTTTGCATTTGGATTGGGTTATAAAGTCTAAAACACAAATGTAATAGCTTTTCCGCAGGGTTTGATTTGATGATGTATGCAAAATAGAGAAAATAGGTCGTATAAGAGAGTTATGGTGAAAAATCCTTCAATGCTTAAATCAGTTTTCCTTATCTCTTGACTTTTCTTTTCACAGAAAAGATTCATTATGCTGCAATATTTGGGTTGATGTCATAATTCTTATGACTTCGGAGAAGACGATACGTGTCTCATGAGAAGCTTTGCTAATTGAATTGTTAAGACTAATTGAGGATTGAAGGGATTGCTTTATATTTTTTACACGATAATTTTTAATGTGTTATATTTTAGAACTTTAAAATTTTTATAAAATTTTTTAAAAATTATATAGCAAAGCTTCAACTCTAAACAATTCAATTTTTTAATGCGGAAAATAAAATATTCACACATTTACATATAGAGATAATGTGGAGTTTTAACATTATTTTTGTTTTTATTCAATTTTATGGATTAAATATTGAAAATATATGAAATGCTTTTACAAAATTTTAAATATATGAAATATTTAGTAAAATTATTAAACTTTGGAGCATGATTCTACATGTCTTCACAAAAATATTATTTTTTATTTTAATTTAGAAAAATAAAAATAGTAACTGCAAGCATGTAGTGGAGAAATATAATAATTACCTTTTTGCAATAATAAAATATTAAATATTTTGAAAAAAATCTAAAATAATATTTATATATATAAATAAATAAAAAATAATAATACATCAATACCTCAATTTTTAAATGATTTTAGAAACTTTTCACAAGTGATTAATTTCGATAACCCAGTTCTGACAAGGAATCCAATCCGATGGATCGATAAAATCTGGAGCGATTCTATTTGAGAATTTTTAAGGCTGATTTGCTTTTTTTTTTTTTTTTTAATTTTAAAAAGCCGATCTCTTGAATTTTGTTTGAACTTAAAAAATGAAAAAGCTGATATATGATTCTCCTTTTTCTCACGTCACATGCAACAAGCAATCGATCTGTGTGGTTCGTCGGAAATGTAGAACTCAGACGCCACCACCTCCGAAAATAGATTCATTTTCAAAAATTTCCAGTTTGTGTATATGATTATTTTTTTAATTACAAACTTATAAAAAAATTGTTTTAATATTATTATAAAATTAAGATTTAAATTGTATAATAAATTAAAAAAAATAATGATTATAAAATTAAAATTTAATTATAAAGTATTTGAATATTATTATATAATTTTTTAATTTTATTAAGAATAAAAAAATTATAAAAAAATAAAAAAATACTCTCAAAAAATCTCTATAAAAAATAAATTACATTTTCTAATTTATTTTTTCATTTAAAATATTCAGTCAATTTTATTAAAGACATTCAAATACTTCAACTTTGGTTGAAAATTTCTTAAAACAACTATTCTAAACACCCCCAAACTCATCAACCTTATAATAATAATATTTTAAAAGCTTAAAGATTAAAGCTGGAAAATCCACCCAAAAGAAAAAAAAATTCCTTTGTACCTAATTCTGGTTAAGTGGGTTTTTCCATAAACCCTTTTATCATACTTTCTATTTTTTTTTTGGTAATGTTTAGTTATTTTCTTCATTTTGGTTCTTACTATTAGATGGTTTCTTGTGATTTTGCTTTGTAATTTGAGTTTTTTTATTTGTTATTTATTTATTTATTGAGTTTGACTTAGATTTTGTGCTTATTTTAATTTGCCAAGTTTAAACTACCTAAAATTTCAATTTTTTTTTACTCTTCTAAATTCTCATTTTTATGACTGAGATAGAAAATTTAAAGGAAAATAATGAGGTGTATTATTTTTTTATAGGTTTTTAATTTTAAAAATTGTTAAAATAATTAATTTGTTGATAAAATTAAAATTACGAAAGGAAATAATTAATTTATAAATAAAAAATAATTTTATTAATTAGATCAAACTTAAAGAAATAAAATAATAAATTTATCCTTTTTATTTTAACACAAGATAGCATTTCATTAAATCTCCAACTGTAGATATCATACTAGCAAAAATCAAAAGTCCTACCAAACTAGAAACAACAGTGGGATTACTCAAAAAATTAACAAACACAGCAAGCACATAGCCACAGTTTAATTTTGCAGTTAATTGTTATGATTAACAGCAAAATGATTAAAAAACTAAAAGGTAATACCTAAAAATTTTAATTTTTAACTTTTTAATTATTGACCATTAAATTTACCAGATACTTTAAACTAATGGTTGCAAGCTTAAATGTTAACAGTTTATTGTTTTTCTTAAAAACTCAAATCATGTTTTTAAAACAAAACTTAACTTGATACAGAGGCTCTATAGGGAAAGCTAGACATTCATTTGATTTTGGACGGAAAGTGGAGCATTTAGGAGGATATTAGGAAATTAATTAAGCCCCAAGTAGGATATTTAGCCTTAAATTCCTAAAAAAATAGTCTCGTCGATTTAATTTTAAAATATATAATTATTATTTATTTATTTATTTTAATATTCCTAATTTATTTATCGCTTAAATTTATTAATTATTTTAATATTTTTTCGTCTTATTAATTTTTTTATATTTTTTATCTCTTAATTAATTTTTATATTTTTTAATATATTTTTAATGAATATATTATTATAAAATTAAAATAAAATATAATTTAAATTAAAAAATAAAATAATTAAATTAAGATATAGGAAAAAAAAAAAAATCGGTTATTATCGGAGAGAGTGTATTAATAATTGTCAAATTGCCTCAAAAGGGGCCTTCTCTCAATGGCCACCATGCCCATCACCGCCAACGGGAATTTTAGAAAAGACAAGGCTATTTTAGTAATTTAATAATCACAGAAAGACACTGATGCTAGTCCACTCCTCTCTTGTTCGTCCTTCTCTCTCTCTCTCTGCCTCGTTATTTACCGTTTGGTCCGTTCCACTTTCCTGTGTTTTCTTCCTTTGTCAAGTTGCTAAACTATAAATAAATTAATCACAATCCATACACGCCACCTAGGGTTTTCGCAGTCTCTTCCTCTCTAAAACCCTAACCCTAATTCGCAATCACAATTACTTTCACATTCATTATATAAAGATCTATCAATCAATTCTACTAAAGAGGTAGGCTTTCTCTAAACCCTCTTTAATCCCCTAAAAACGGGAACTAATAAAAGTTAGTTCACTGGGTTTTGTGTGTTCCAATGGATGATCTTGAGAAAGCAATACTTATAAGTTTTGATGAATCGGGGACTATTGATTCGGCTCTAAAATCACAAGCAGTTACCTTTTGTCAGCAAATTAAGGAAACCCAAACAATTTGTAGGATATGTATCGAGAAGTTGTATTTTTGCAATCTTATCCAAGTTCAATTTTGGTGTTTACAGACTCTACATGAGGTTATTAAGGTTAAATATGCTGTTTTAAGTTTAGAAGAGAGAGATTTTGTTAGGAAATCAGTTTTTTCTATGTGCTGTTTTGATTTGATTGATGATAGTAGCAATGCTGTTAGGGTGTTAGAAGGTGGTCCTGCTTTTATAAAGAACAAACTTGCGCAGGTTTTGGTTACTTTGATTTATTTTGAATATCCGTTAATTTGGTCTTCAGTTTTTATTGATTTTTTGCATCATTTAAGTAAAGGGGCTGTTGTTATTGATATGTTTTGTCGCGTTTTGAATACACTGGATGATGAATTAATTAGTTTAGATTACCCTCGGTCTCCTGAAGAATTGGGTGTGGCAGGGCGGGTTAAGGATGCAATGAGGCAGCAGTGTGTGGGTCAGATTGTGAGGGCATGTTATGACATTGTATCTATGTATAGGAATTCTGGTCCTGAGCTATGTTCTAGTGTGTTAGATTCAATGAGGAGGTATATTTCATGGATTGATATTGGGTTAATCGTGAATGATGCTTTTATTCCGTTGTTATTTGAATTGATAATGGTTGATGGGGACTTTGAGCAGCTTCAGGGTGCGGCTGCTGGGTGTGTTTTGGCAGTGGTTTCTAAGCGGATGGATCCGCAGTCAAAGTTAACGATATTGCAGTCTCTTCAAATCAGTAGGGTTTTTGCTTTGGTCGCTGGGGATAGCGACTCTGAATTAGTCTCAAAAATAGCTGCATTAATTACTGGGTATGCTGCAGAGGTTTTGGAGTGCTATAAACGGGGGAGTACAGAAGATGCAAAGGAGGTTTCACTGGAGCTTTTGAATGAGGCTTTGCCCTCAGTTTTTTATGTAATGCAGAATTGTGAAGTGGACACGGCATTTAGTATTGTACAATTTCTTTCAGGTTATGTTGCCACTATGAAGAGTCTTTCTCCATTAAGAGAGAAACAAGCGCGTTATGTGGGTCAGATTTTGGAAGTCATTGGTGCACAAATTCGTTATGATCCTATATATCGCAATAATCTTGACATGTTGGATAAGATTGGAAGAGGAGAGGAAGATAGAATGATTGAATTTAGAAAGGACTTGTTTGTACTGCTGCGAAGTGTTGGTCGTGTCGCACCTGAGGTTACTCAGATATTTATCAGAAATTCTTTAGCTAGTGCCATTGCATCTTCATCAGAAATAAATGTTGAAGAGGTGGAAGCTGCACTTTCTCTTTTGTATGCACTTGGAGAATCATTAAGTGATGAAGCCATGAGAACTGGAAGTGGACTTTTGGGTGAATTGGTGCCTATGCTTCTTTCTGCAAGGTTTCCTTGCCATTCTAATAGGTTAGTTGCCCTTGTGTATTTGGAGACAATGACTAGATATATGAAGTTTGTTCAGGAGAACACACAATATATCCCCATGGTTCTGGCTGCCTTTCTAGACGAGAGAGGTATACACCATCCAAACATCCATGTGAGTCATAGAGCAAGTTATTTGTTCATGAGGGTTGTGAAATTGTTGAAAGCAAAGCTTGTGCCTTTTATAGAGAAAATTTTGCAGGTACTGTATAAATCAACTATTTTTCTTCTGATAATGGATCTTGTAGCAAAGTCTTATATAAACTTGAAGTTTTTGAATTGTTGCTATGTATTGACAGAGCCTCCAAGATACAGTTGCTTGGTTTACAAGTATGGATTATACAGCAAACGAATTTTCAGGATCTGAAGATGGTAGCCACATTTTTGAGGTTCCTGCTCACTCCCTCTTTTTGTTTTTTTTTTTTCCTGAACGTGCATAAATCACTCTGAAATATAGAGCCTCAGTTGCATGCAGAGACATGCAAATGTTGTTTTTTTTTTGTAAAATAATTTGGTATAAAATTTCATGAGGTTGCTTTGTTTTAATAATGTGGTAACTATTCACAGGCAATTGGTTTGTTGATTGGTATGGAAGATGTTCCGCTGCAAAAACAAACAGATTATCTGTCTTCATTGCTCACACCTCTTTGTCGCCAGGTTATAACTAATTTTGCAGCTTAGTGAAATTTTATTGTTGAACATTCTTTTTCTCCCTTCTCATTTATTTTCTTATTCCTGAATTTTTGACCTGTTATGATAAACTAAGAACTTTGATATGTGGTTTCTGAAGTGGGTTACTCATATATATGCTGCATATGTCTGACAGTGTAATCATTCTTGTTTCATTCTTATTGTACATTTCATTCAGGTTGAGATTTTGCTCATGAATTCCAAAGTGCTAAATTCAGAGGAATCTCCTGCGAAAATTGTAAATATTCAGCAAATAATCATGGCTATTAATGCACTTAGCAAGGTTCTTTCCTGTACTTCAGCCTTTTAAAATGCTACTTTGGTGCAAACTTTGCGTTTTAACATTTTTTCTTTCAATTTCAGATAAAACCATTTATTTTTTTTAGTAGACCAGATTACTAAGTTATATGTGATATATCTTCATCTTATCTTAATCATTTTAGTCTACTTTGTTTTAGGTTCTGCCAAGTTTTCTGCATTAATTTATTTAGTTACACAAATAAACCTAGCAATCATGTTATTGAACCTTCTTTACCAAGTTTTTTAACTGCTTATGGGAAATTTGATATCATACATATGCTGTTCATCCTCACAGTTTCAATTTATAATCCAGGGTTTCAGTGAGCGTCTTGTAAATGGTAGTCGTCCTGCAATTGGCCTCATGTTTAAGCAGGTTGGTATTCAATATCATTTATTTTATGTTGTGCACCACATTCTGCCTGCAGATCCCTGCTTCAATTTGTAAAACCCTGTGTTATTGAATTGTTACTCAATTTTACATCATATCATCTTTTTATGATCCAGAATCTTGATCATATTTGTTGTCTAGTTTATGGTTGTGAGGATTATGTCATAGATTCGCCTTTTTTTTTTTATTAAATTTCTTCTGTTATTCCTTTAAAGTGGTGGCCTGAAGGTTTTGCTATTGATTGGCCTATTTGATTATTCTTCTTCTCTTCATTTTATTCTTATCCTACTCTCTGAATATTTAATTCAGGTTTACTAGATTATTATCTTGTACTGTTGGTAACAGTATGGATGCTGTATCTTCTAGAAATGATACCTACAAAAAGCCTCGTTATTTCTCTAAATTTTGTATGTTAAATTTTGGTTTCCTTCATATGATCCAGACTTTGGATGTTCTTCTACAAATTCTCGTTGTATTTCCAAAGATAGAGCCTCTCCGGGTTAAGGTAAGAGTAATATTTGCAGTCATTCGAGCGCATACTTTTTATTGACCATTTATAAAGCCTAAAGCTAGCATCATGGCATTCAGGTCACATCCTTTATACATCGGATGGTGGACACTTTAGGAACATCCGTATTTCCTTACCTTCCGAAGGCATTGGAACAATTGCTTGCAGAATGTGAGGTAAAAGTAAACCTGTTCCTATTAAATTGTTCTACGATTTCCACTCCTACCTACTTAAAACAACTTCTCTGATGTTTTCTCGATCACAATTAATGCCCTTCTTTACTTATAGTAATGCTCTGTAGTCATCGGAATGATAATGGGATGGGATTGTTACTCTTCCTCTCCCTGGCCTTATTCTGGAATTGGAGTCAGTGCACATGGGTAGGACGAACGCATTCCTGCAAAGGAAAAAAAAACATCAAGTTTGGGTTGTGATGGACCATCTACATGCAGTTCAATAATATTGGATGGCCATAGCTTATAGATGCGTCTGCATAATTCTCTAGGATGGTAGATCCACATCATTTCACTTCATTTTTCTTTAAATTGTGATTTGGAAAGTGCAACAAATTTCTTTGAAGTAACAGTGTTTTTACACAATAATTGCAATTCAAAGTTGCTACAATTTTGGGAATATGGGACTTTACAGTTTGAAACAGTTGCTGGATTATTCTTTTCCATTCCTATTGTAGTGAGGTGGGAAAAAGCAAATGATTCCTTCTGGTAACATCTATTGTGGGCATATAAAATGGTTTAGATTTCATAGATTTGAGATGGCTTTAGTTTAGTATTCTGTGACACGGTTCTGGCCTTCACTGCACTATTGATTTGTTTTGGAGGGTAGATGTGGTATCAATTCCTTTAGGAGTGTATGGTCATGGAAACACAATTCAACCTCACTTCTTGTTGTGATCCTTATGGTTGCTTATGCATTTGAGAATTATATACATCTTGGCACTGCAATACATGGCAAGTTTGTGCCCATTAAAAGTGCTTGTATGGTTAGATTTGAAATGTGATACTTCTATTGATGGCTGTGAGTTACGTCTTTGTAGGATTCTAGTGCACCTTTGCAGCCATTAGGGGCCTTTCTGGCGTTGTACCTGAAACAGCTTTTTAGCATTTTTCAGCAAAGCACCCTTTTATATGCTTGTGCAGAAAGCAATTAGAAACTCCTCTTGATCGTGTTGGAGTTCCTTTGACCAAAACGTTTCACATGCACTGAAAAGAAAACTCTAGTTTATCAAAGTCAAAATACTGATGCTTTTCTGAGCAATAATTGTAACAGCAATGCCAAACGGACCCTAGCTTTTTAGCATTTTTCAGCAAAGCACCCTTTTATATGCTTGTGCAGAAAGCAATTAGAAACTCCTCTTGATCGTGTTGGAGTTCCTTTGACCAAAACGTTTCAAATGCACTGAAAAGAAAACTCTAGTTTATCAAAGTCAAAATACTGATGCTTTTCTGAGCAATAATTGTAACAGCAATGCCAAACGGACCCTAGCTAAATTTTTTTTAGTTAAGTTGCCCTTGGTCCTTGGATATTGGACGCAACCTCTTTATCTGTTCTTCCTGTAATATCCCCCCTTCGAAATATGAGATTTTTGAAGTTATTTTAGTTCCATCATGATATATTTTGCATGATAATGAAATATTTGCCTTTTGTCAAGGCAGGGTGTCAGACTTTATGGAATTTTCTATGGACATGTTGTGAATAATTATAACCATGCTACTTGCATCTTCTCTCATAATTCCTAAATGTGACAAACTGACAATACATGCAGATCTGATTTTGAAATATTTTATATTGCAGCCAAAGGAAATGGTTAGTTTTCTTTTACTGCTTAATCAACTTATTTGCAAATTCAACACCTCAGTTCATGACATATTAGAGGAAGTTTTTCCAGCCATTGCTGGCAGGATATTTAATGTTATTCCTAAGGATGCATTTCCTTCAGGACCTGGAACCAATACTGAGGTATGGAATTACTGCTTCAGCACTATTTCTTAATCCATAGCTTCTAATCAACTAATATCTGCATTGCACAGACATTAGTTAGAGTTTTTGAACTTAAAACTTCAACTGTTACTTGCACATGGTTATTTCTCTGTTATTACATGTATATATGTTGTTATAATATTAATTATGCTGTTATTTTTTTTTTTATCCTTGCCTTTTTTGCAGGAAGTCCGTGAACTACAAGAACTTCAGAAAACAGTGTACACATTCCTTCATGTGATAACTACACATGATCTATCTTCAGTCTTCCTTTCGCCCAAAAGTAGGGGTTACTTGGATTCATTGATGCAGTTGCTACTGTACACAGCTTGCAATCACAAGGATATTCTTTTGAGAAAGGTGTGTCTGGCACTTTATTTTGACCATTTTAAGGGCTGGTTCATCTGAAACATTACGACTGTTGTGAATTTGATGTGACAGTTCTCTACCTTTGTAATTCAGGCATGTGTACAGATATTCATTAGATTAATTAAAGATTGGTGTGCCAAACCTTATGGTGAAGAAAAGGTGTGTATGCTCTTTAATATCTAATATAGTGGTGTTTTATGTTGAGATTTTATTGCTCTAATGGGATTAAATGCATTCAGGTTCCTGGTTTTCAGAGTTTCATAATTGAGGCCTTTGCGATGAACTGTTGTCTTTATAGTGTGCTTGACAAGTCCTTTGAGTTTCAGGATGCAAATACAGTGAGTACATGCGATAAATTTTTCTTCTTTTCATTGGAATCCATATTCTAATAGTTTATTTCTTCTTCGCTTTGTCAAATAATGTTGTGTGTAGAATGATGTACTACTTCATGGTTCTCCTTCATATGCATCATATACTTCGTTTAATCCTGGATTCTTAAATTATTGAGCAAATACGATTGTAATGCTTCTTCTTTAATTTACCACCTTTTTGCAATTCTCTTTGATGGAAAGCATATAGAAAGCAAGATATGAAACATGGATTAGGAATTGAGAACTTCAGCTAGCAAAAGGTTACCAGATAAAAGCTTTATTTTCTTTCCAAATGCTCTGTACTTACTGTTGTATTGGATATGTGTGGCAGCTTGTTTTGTTTGGAGAAATTGTACAGGCACAGAAGGTCATGTATGAGAAGTTCGGTGATGTTTTTCTTGTTCATTTTGTATCAAAAGGTTTTCCATCTGCACATTGCCCTCGAGATTTGGCACAGCAATACTGCCAAAAGCTGCAGGTAATAAGTTTAAGTTAAACTATATGGGGTGGTGGTGGTGTGGCATTGGGATTGAGCATTTGTGTAACATTTGAGATGGTTGAAATGTAATTTTGTTGCCAAAAAGCTTCAGGTTACAGAATCTCTCTAGCTATTTCATTTGGTGTCAAGTAGTTGTGTGTGAGTTCTCCAGATAAATTCTGGATTCTGCCCTCTGCTTTTCTCTTTAATATCGAGTGCCAGTTTGTCTAATACTAGCTTAGCATTGGCTCTCTTTTTAATCTATACGTAATTTATATGGAAGGCTAATTTGGTTTTCAATGTCTTGGCTTGATATAAAATCTTCATTCCTAGACGATTTGGGGTAGATGTTGAATGGAGTAATTATTTAGCTTGGGTCATCCAACTGAAGTCTGTGCTGTGGAAATCATAGATCTAGAATCTAGATGTGCTGCATAGTGACTGATTGTGTTTATGTGCTCTAATTTCTGCTCTATGCTTTTGATGTTTTTTTGTGCAGGGTAGTGATTTCAAGGCATTGAAATCATTCTACCAGTCACTCATTGAAAATCTAAGGCTCCAACAGAACGGAACCCTTGTTTTCAGATAGCAGCATCAAAGATTAACCAACCGTGTCATTTTCTGGCAAAAAAATCCCATAGTTATACATAAAGGTGCTGTGATTTTTGTTTTATGTGGCAATCCAGTCTGATTGAGCAAAGGTGTGTAAGCACTTACGAGCTTCTTGTTATCTTATCAGAACCTGTCCTTTGTATATATTGTTCTTATACAAGTCAATGCTGCAGGATTTCCCTATGTAAATATCATGTTTATCTTTTATTTTGTGGACGATGAGGTATTTGTTTACTGAACTTCTCTCTTAAGTTGAACAAAACTGTAGTTAGATTTCTTCTTTTGAATTAATCGATTGATGTATGACGACTGATTTGGTTCTAAATAATTTTCTTGCAGTTGTATATTTCCGGCAACAGGTTTCTTTATTGCGAAAAAGTCAGTTTGAAAGCGGCTATAATCTTCTTCATTTAAAAAATAATAATAATTTATTTTTCCTTTTTGGGGGATGTTGGTAATCAAATATTTAATGTAGTTGGCAGAGTACATCAAAAGAAAATGGCTGGAGTTTTTGTTGGGCCATATTTTGGATAAAAAATTGTGCAGAAAACAAAATACTAGTTGTCTTTGAAATACAATTTTCTTTGATAATGCTGATTACAATTTTCTTTTTCAGTATAATTTTGTTTGAATTGCGTGCATGTTATAGCTACTTGGTCTTACATTTCCTTTTAGACAAGGTTGCCTCTCCCTAGTCTGATATGGCTACAGATGATATGCAAGTCCCCTTAAGTTTTTCTTTGTTCCAATGGCGGACAGAATGATTAAACGAAACCTTGCAGCTATTGTTTGTTGGGGATTTCCGAGTTACTAAAATTTACACCTCCTAACACCCAATTGTTTTAAAATTTTAAAAATAAAAGACAAATTTGATATTTATTATAAAATCGTGAAAAATGATTGAATAAAAATTTCAAATTACTTGTTTTAAAGGTTTCAAAATTTCAGACTATTTTCTCGTCTGTGAGCAAATTATAATACTGGTTCTTATCATGTTTCTAAACTTTTTGTCATTTGCCATTCTAATTGGTGCTTTCAACTTCACATCATTTTATCTCTTTTGATAGAAATAATTATCACATTAAATCACTTTGATTATTATCCCTAATAATGCTTAATATTGGTTCATTTGAAAACAAGCATCTGAAATAAATTTAAATATAAATTATTTTTCCTCAATTCTATTAAAAGAAAGAAAGATGAATGGATTGTTCCATTTGAAAGCCAAAAAAAATAAAATATAGGATTATGAATCAGGAGACTTTGAATTTGAAGTGGTCTATATGTAGATGTAATCTACCCACTTTTTTGTAATATATGGAATAGTCTGTATTGGTCCCTTCCACTTTCCAAATAATAATAATATTATTATCTTTTTAATTTTTTCATATTTCTCAGCCTCAAGCATTAGTTTGTCAAAAACCCATCAATATATAAAATTATGTGGTGCACTTTAATGTATTATTATGTCATGCTTAGGTATAGAATTATCGTCAGCAAAGTGAGACAGCTGAAATATGGAGCAATGGTGAGAATGAGCGGCAGGGCTTTTTGTTACCTAAAGTTAGCACCAGCAGAAAACTTTGATTAGAACAATTTAGAAAAACTTAAGAAAAGGGTAAAATAAAGGATTAATTATTATTTTTTTTTTATATGTAGGATGACTCAAAATATTATTTTTTTTTCGCTTTTTAAAAATATATTAATTACCTCTTGACGAATGTTATAATATATTATCAGATTCTTCAGTTTAATTTTGTTGTTAGTTAATCTTAAAAAAGTAGTAAAAAGATAAAAATATTATTACTTTTTAATTTTAATTAATTACATCTTATTTTTACTTTTTAAATTTTTTTTAGAATTAAAAAATATATTTTCATATTTTTGATAAATTTGAAAATAAAAATATTTTTTTATTATTTATTTTTAAATTTATCAAAAATATGAAAATGAATCTTTTATTTATATTAAAAAATTTAAGAAGAAATAATTTAATTTTTTCTTAAATTATTTTTTAAAATAAAAATTAAAAATTAAAAATTAAAAATATTTTTATTTATTTTTATTTTAAGATTTGTCATAAATATGAAAATAATTTTTTTAACCTTAAAATTTTTTTTTTTAAAAAAAATAGAATGTAATTAATTAAAAATAAAGGGTAAGAGTATTTATATCTTTTTATTATCATTATAGAGTTGATTAAGAGTTGACTAATAATAAAATTAGATGAAATGGTCTAATAATATATTATGACATGTGTCAAGAGAGAATTAACGTATTTTTTAAAAATTAAAAATAATTAAATATATTAAGTCATTTTATAATAAAAAATAATAATTAATCCTAAAATAAACTTCACTCTCTTTTGCTCATAACCCGTCAAGCAAGAATTACTGTTTGAATTTCATGCTAAATAACATGTATTTGCTTTTGTTGACCCTTATTTCATTTCATTCCTAATTACTTTCTTTCCATTATTTCTCTTTACTTTGGCCTTAAGTATTTGCAAATGTGTCTCTTTCTTCATGACATATTAATATAAAAATTATATAAAAACATTATAGAAGTAATGCTCAAGGTCAAGGGTAGGAACTTGAAAAATTATATATTTGCGCTTGTGCGTGCGTGCGTGCGTTCTCGCGCCCGTGACTGTTAACATGAATTTATTTATTTTTTCTCCTTAAGTATTAAATAATACAGACAATATTGTTATAATTGATATCCAATTTTAGGAATCACAATTTTGTTTTGCCCCGTTTCAAACTGAATGAGACGAATATTACTCATTTTATTTAATAAATAAGATGAAATCATTTTTTATTTTGTATCCTTATTAACTCGGATAATAATATTATTCATATCAAATTCGATCCGATTATATATATTTTTATTTTTAACATTTTATTTATAAATAATTTATATTTTTTTAATTTATAATTATTTTTATGTAAAATATAAATTATATTATATGAATATTAAAAAAAATATATAAACAGTTATTATCTGTTTCGTTTTGTCTCGTTATTCAGCTCGACTCAACTTAAAATGAGATTGATATTTTTATTTTTAAATAGATCGAATTTAAATTTTATAAAATTCATTTTAAATCCGATTTTTTGTCATTGTTAGATTTTTTGATAATTATTTTAAATATTTTTATTTTTATTTTAGATTGATTAAGATACTGATTGAAAATACAACTTGATGAGATTAAGAAAGTTATTTAATTGTTTTTAAAATTGAAAATGAAATTTAATTTTTATAATAAGATTTTTATTTTTTACTTTTATTTTATAAGAAATTTAAATTTTTTTATTTTATTTTAATATTTAAATAACTTTAACCAATATAGAAATAATAAATACTTATAGGTATAATACTCAATCTAACCAATAGATTTAATTTAATTATTTAAAAAATAAATCTGAAATATGATTTTTTAAATTTAGAATTTAGAAATGCCTTTTTAAGGAAAATTAGATATTCATTTATATTCCTACTTAAGATAAATAAAACAAGTTTCTAGAATGGTAGCGACGAATCTAACAATCGTTAATTAGGTGATAAGGAGGAAATGGGCTATTGAATCCATTTGGAAGTTTGGAAGTTGACCAATAGGAAGGGTCGCAATTCGCAACAAAAAGAAGATTAACAAATTCTTTTATTTTGATATATTAATATGAATCGTTTGGTTAATTAGCATAATTTGATATTTAATGGATTAAATTGAATAAATAAATAGCTCAACTGCTTCATTAAGTAGCTAATTTTATCCCATATAAATAAATAAAATTTATATTTTTTTATAAAAAAATATATTTCATTAATACAATAGAAAAATTATTTTCAATAAAAATAATTAAAAAAATTACAATTAAGGTAAATATAAAGATTTTTATTTCTAAATTTCATTGATAAACTTATCAGAGTAATAATATTTAACCTAACAACTGTAATTAACACATCGATAGAAAATACGTTTTACTTAATATTAATATTAAACCATTTCATGAATATGTTATGTTGAAAACCAAAAACTCCTCCCTATATAAAAGAGACAAATAAATTTCATAAAGAAAAATAAATAAACTTGCATTAAAAAAAATAATTCAAACTTCACAAATGAAATACTCACAAATAAAAATAAATAATTTTAAATTTAATATCAAATATTATTCAAAATAGCAAAAAAAAAAAACCTAAAACAAAATAGATATTTTAATATTTTTAGACAATCATCATTTAAGTAAAAATAAAAAAAATGAGATGACAAAGATGGAGATGGGAGAATGAGATGAAGATAAAGAAGAAAGATAAGAAAGTAGAAGGAAATGACATAATTTTAAAATTATATTTTTGCAGATGTTTTATAGTTATTTTGAGATAATATTTTATTTTTATTTCAAACTTAGAATTATCAACAAAATTAAAAAGAAAATGTAAATGGGAAAAGTAAAAAAGTGAAATTTGTTTAATTATTGTATTGGTCAATTGCAATCGACTTCTTTACATTTGAACAGGAAGACTTCTGAGCTTTAGAATAGACTTAAAATATGAACAAGAAGATGTTTTGAAAGGCTATAATCAGTAGGCCCACGGCCGACTTTAAAAGCAACATTATCATTAATTTATTTAATCTCCTTGTATAATTTTCTTGGTGATGACTAATGACCAATAAAAATTGGCTTTAGAAATTAAAACTTTACTTGAGAGGTAGTACAATTGATGTTGATTTGGGGTGGAAAAAAACACTAGGTTATTAATTTCTTGGAAATTAACCATATGATAAAGATTATAAGGATTTCATTTAAATTATTATCAAATCATCTAGAAATTTAGAATCGTTTATTATATAATAATATAATATCATTTTTATTGATATTATTTTTTTAAAATATTTTCTTTATTAATTTAAATTTGACTAAATTTAAACTTAAAACTTAATTACAATTTATAGCAAATTCTCATACTGTCGAGTTAAAACTCATTATTTTCTTTAGGGATAAGGTATAATTTTGATTTTACCGTTTAACCCTAGAAGTATATTAACTTTTAATGTTTTTCGAGATATAATTTTGACCTAACGTTATTAAAATCTATAATTCCGACACTTTGACCGTTGACTTTTCTTCCTGGGTCTCACAAGGATTAAAAAAGTAATTAGCAAATTATAATTTAGTTCCTAAAATTTTATTTATTTACAAAAAAGTATTTTTTTAAATAAAAAAAATAATAAAATAAAATAAATTAATAACTAAATAAAAATTAATTATTTTATTTATTTAAAATTAAAAAAAATATTATTTTTAATTTAAAATTAGTTTTTATTTAACTTTACTTTTCTAAAATTAAATAAATAAAATTAATTTTTAATTATTTAATCTATTTTCTAATTTTATATATTTGAAAATTATTTTTATATATTTAATTATATTTTCTTACTTTTTTATTTAATTAAAATTAGAATATTAAAAAATATATATAAATAATTTAATGTATAATATTTATACATTATATTTTTATTTATTTATTTTTTATATATTTTAATTTAAAATCAAAATAAATAATATTATTTTTATTTAATTAAATAATTAATTTTTAAAAATAATTTTTTTTCTTATTTTTTATATATTTGATTAAAAAATATTTTTGTATATTAAAATAAAATTATTTTATTTTGTTAATTATGAAAAAAATAATTTCATTTAAACAAATATATAAAAAATAAGAAAATAAATAACTTTTAAAAATTAATTATTTAATTAAATGCAAATTAATTTATATTAATTTTAAATTAAAATATACAATAATCAATAAATAAAATTGTGTATGAATATTTTACATATAAAATTATTCACATATATATAAAAAAAAAGAGAAGTTTACGATATTTTGATTAAATATATAAAAATAATTTTCAAATTTTATAAAAATAAGAAAATAAATTAAATAATTAAAAAATAATTTTATTTATTTTAATTTTAGAAAAGTAAATTGTTAAATAAAAATTAATTATTTTAATTTAATAAAAAGTAATTTTAAATTAAAAATGATATTAATTTTAATTTTAACTAAATAAAATAATTAATTTTTATTTATTT
>CANXYC010486513.1:0-10891 GCA_948193065.1 Aleurites moluccanus
AACATTTGAAGCATTAAATCCATCAAAACCATACTTTGATTCAATGTTCTTCCTATTAGGGTTTCAATCCATTAATTTACATTCCAACCATATAAAATGAATTCTAATCCATAAATATTAACAAGGAACACCATATGAACATTACCAAATCAAAAGAACTCAAAAATAAACAACTTACCAAAAATTCTTCCAAATTTCCCTTGAATTAATTTGTTGTTCTAATGAGTTTTTCCTTTGATCTAATGGTTATAGAGGTGTTTAAAATGATGGATACTATCTAATTCCATCAAAACATGAAAGAAAACTATAAGAAATGGACATATGGTGTGATGGCCGAAACTTTCAAGCTTGAACAATGGAGTTTGCTGCAATTTTTCTTTAAGGAAGATGATGGTTTAATGAAGTGGTGGGAAATATCATATGAAATATCAAAAAAATGATCCAATGGTTAAGCTTTCATGGTAACTTTGGTGAAACCTAGCCATCCAACCATCCATTTAGCTTACTTTAATGCTATTTGTCCATCCAAAGTCAACAATGGTGGCTAACACATATATTTGCCACACCAAATCAAAAACCAATGGCAAAAATCCAATGCTTTTAGCTTATGATAGCAAATTTGCAACCTACTCATCCAACCGTCCATTTTTCCATTATTTGATCCAATGGTTGGGTTTAATCAAGCCTAAACTAATACCATAAGGTTGCACACATTCTATAATCCCATATTATGAAGGAAAAGATCAAAATGCCCTTAGTGCAAACCGAAGCACCTCAAGTTCCTCAAGCACCTTAATTGAGCAGCTTACCAGAAATTGTTTTCAACTGGGTTTATTTTTCCATCTATTATTCAAATAAACTTAATAATACCATTTACATTCACTTAATTTCTTTTATTTCTTCAAATATAATGTTAAATCCATAAAAACTCGAAGGGGCTGTAAAATGACCATTTTGCCCCCAGTTTACCAAAAACTCAAAATTTCCCGATTTTGTCCTAACAGCCTTTAAATCACTTCTATGCCTAAAATCAAGTCATATAACATGAATATGTATCATTTGCATGCATAAATACATCATATAAACATATTATAAAGAAAGCAAAAATTTTCCCCTAAGTCCCTCTTTAAGGGTTCCAATAGGGTTTAGGTTGAGGTGTTACAGATTTAGAGGAGAGCTAAGCGAAGGGCTGAGGCTAAAAAGAAAGATGAATCAGTTGACTGGCAAATGCGCCCTTACTTTAAAACTTTAAATGGTACTTTGTGAAAGAGGGAAAAGATTTTCCTTATTGTGATTTTCTTGAACCTTGATACTGCCCTTTAATAAAGAAACTAACCCTAGGGTTTGAAATATTGTTTGACGTTAGGCTCAACTTAGAAGAATGCAAACCAATTTACATGCTGGAGAAGGATTGAGAAGAAAATATGGAATTTACTCTCTTTGAGCAAGTTTTCACGATTAAATGTGGAGTAGAAGAAGACGCTACAAAGCTAATCCAAACCACTCTTTTCCCACCATAAAATTGGTACTACATGAAGTTAGCCTGCTTTGATGAAGCTATGCTAGAGTCTGAACCTGAGTCTATGCCATATGAGTCTGAACTGGAGTCCGAGTCATCCGAGTATTTATTTTCTTTTTTTCTAGTTCTGAGTTTGTAAAAGACCTTTTTGGTATTTCTTTTAATTTTGATGTAACCTATGATGATGGGACTTTTGCTCACAATAAAACATTTGCTATTTCCTCTTATACTCCTTTGTCAGATTTTCCTTTTGATGAATCCAATATGAATGAGACATCAAAAGAAAATGAAATAAATGGAATAAAAAAGAAAAATAAAGAATTAATTAATTTTAGCACAGAAGATGATCCAAAACTCACATACATTGCATCTTCATATCATGATAAACATTCTTTATCCAAAGAGGTCTTGGAATTCGAGGACTATTTTACATGGCAACTTGAAGATGTGACTGGAGTTGACTCAAGTATTGCAGTCCATAAAATTCCAACTTATGAGCACATCAAGACCGTCAAGCAGAAAGTAAGGAGGTTAAAAGCAGAATGGTCACTGAAGATTAAGAAGGAAGCTGCTAAAGAACAAATTCATTGAACCAATTACATGCCCATCATGGTTAGCGAACATAGTCCCAATACCTAAGAAAGACGAAAAGGTGAGGATGTGTGTGGATTATAGGGATTTAAACAAGGCTTGCCCAAAGGATGACTTTCCTTTACCTCATATTGACCTATTGGTAGACTGAATGGCAGGCTTCGAAGTAGTCTATTTGACTGACTTGTATGTGGGCTATGGTCAGAAACAGGTTAATCCCCTTGATAAAGAAAAGACAACCTTCATTACATAATGGGGTACCTACTGTTATAGGGTCATGCCATTTGGCTTAAAAAATGCAAGGGCAACCTATCAAAGGGATGGCAACCACCATTTTACATGATATGATCCACAAAGAAGTAGAGGTTTATGTGGATGACATGGTAAAGTCTGCGACAATAGAAGGACACCTGGAGGCATTAAGAAAATTCTTTCTTAGACTTAGACAATACAATCAAAAGTTAAATCCTGCCAAATATCTCTTTGGTGCATCTTTCGGAGTTTTCCTAGGATACATGGTTAGTAAGAAAGGAATAGAGATTGACCCAGCTAAGTCAAAGGTAATTTTAGAAATGCCAGCTCTGAAAACAGAAAAGGAGATCATAGATTTTTTAGGACACTTGCAATACATCAATCGTTTTATTGCCCAGTTGTTTGACATATGTAGCCCAGTTTTTAAGCTATTAAGAAAAAGAGTCCCTAAGCAATGGAATGATGAGTGCCAGCAAGCCTTTGAGAAGATTAAAGAATATATGTTGAATCCCCCTATTTTGTAGACTCCAAGACTAGGCAAACCTTTGCTCTTATATCTATCTGTAACTCAAGAAAGCTATTGGTATAATACTCGCTTAGAATGCAGCTAATTCCCATAAAGAAAATATCATTTACTACCTGAGTAAGCGCATGCTTGTACATGAACCCAAATACAATTATATTGAAAAATTGTGCCTAGCCTTTGTTTGGGTATGTTATAAATTGCAACATTATTTGGGTTCATATACCATGCATGTTATTGCTGATAAGAGCCCCTTGAAATTCCTTATAGAGAAGCCAGTTCTTGACAGCAAAATGGCATGATGGATGGCAGTTCTCGCAACATTTGATCTGAAGTATACCCTAAGAAAGTAAATTAAGGGAAGCATCATAGCTGACCAGTTAGTTGTAGCTCCTGTGCAGAGTAATGACTCCTTTGAGCCTGAATTTCCAGATGAAGATATCATGGAAATAGAATTAGAAGGGTGAAAGATGTATTTTGATGGTACAACTAATAGTAAGGGTTCTGGAGTTAATGTCGTTTTAGTTACACCATATGGGGATCATTTGCTGTCACGACCCACTTTTGGAGACTTAAGGTTACCGGAAACCCGTAGAACCCATGAACAATCCATTAATTGATCAATCATTTTTAATCCATTCATTAATATTTAAAAATCATTTATTACTTATAACTTTTAGAGAAAATTTGCTAGAGTTTCCTTCGTAATTTTAATCTTAATCCCGACCCAAAACCGGGTCTCTCAAAAATTATACTGTCTGCACTAAAAATTATTTTAGATTCCCAATAATTTTCCAACTTTATACCCTCAACTTCACAGTCCAATAGTCATACATAGCACTTCTAAATCTTTTTGAAAACATGAAATTTTCATTTTATCATTTACCTCTGTCACTGTCTTTATCACTTTATTATCATTGTCATTTTCAATCATTATGTATTACACATTACATTTTGAATGTCACTGTAATATTAAATATTTCACTGTTCATACATCATTATAATACTCAATCATCTAATTATACATAGTACCATGGAGCACTATGAGTGGACACTTATAACCTTTAGCAAATAATATTCTACCTTGTTGTACTTGACATTCTAAGTCGGAGAAGAAATTGACTTGGAATCGGCCTTTACTATCTCATTCCTGTAAAAATTATAAACCACAATAGGGTGAGTATAAAAATACTCAGAGAGTATGCATACATCATTACACATGTGATATGGGTATATGATAACTTAGTATACCAATGGAAGTATAATAATAATGAATACAATGAATAAATATCAGTATATTCATTTTTCATGTCAAGGTTAATTATTTGCACACCAAATATCTTTGGAAGTTGGGAACAGATAACAATTTAATCGATGATAGAATGGCCATCAGTGGTAAGTAATAAGGTATAAGTTTGGAATCAATGAATAGGTAAGTAATACTCGTATTATATAGATAGATAAAGGGCTCTGAAACACGTAGACTATGTGTAATCACACAGTTGATCTCATATCAAGTAAACATAAGACTGATCAGGTCTTACGGCCAGGATAGTTAACCCTTCCTAGCTAGGGTATCACATATAGTCAATGTGCACATTGCCGATGGTATGTACCCACTACCCTGTCGGTGAGGCAGTTCTGTCAAATCTAAATAGGCCAATGGAAATCAAGAACAATATCAAGTATTCATTAGGAATATTATGGCACAATGGCTTACTTGTCAATATATTTCATTAGTCATGTATCGATTTCTTTTCTTAATGCAAAGGTAGCAATTAACTATAAATATTATGGTTAACCATTTAGTGTGCATACTTTTAGGAGCAATTCAGGTACACAATCAATCAAGAATAATAGGCATTTTAATATCAATAACAATTAATAGATATAGATAATTTCAATATTTAAGAATGATCAATAATAGCAATGAGGCATTTAACCAATAAGGAAACATATTCATTGGGTCAACAAATCAAAACATGGCATGCATAATGATGTATATATTACTCACCTTAGCTTATAACTTGTACATTTCCCTTTTCCTTTATCCTTGATTATTTGCCTTATCTCTTATGGTACCCATCACGTCTCTTATTCATTCTTGACTCTACATATCCAATTAATTTCCATTTAGATATTATTTAATATAAACTTACATTACTTATACTTATATTAAAAAAAATTCCTCAAATTTCCAAGTTACTAAGGTTTTTCTGTGCAAAATTCTTTACTAGCAGCCTGTGTTCCATTACTTATATCTCTCTCTACAATTATCCAATTGTTTCAATTCTTTCTCCTAATTAAACTTAACATATAAAGTTATAACATATCCAAATTTCACATTAAATCATTACTGCACAATTTATAGTGTTAATTTAAATTTAGGCCTATAATCAGCCCTGCAATCTGCCTGAAATCCTATTCTAGCATATTCTGTTCTTTTTCTAATAACTCAATCAACACTCAACCAATTACTGTAATTCCCTTTCCTATTGAAAATAGACACATAATTTTATAACATATCCAAATTTCAAACTTTTTGGATCTCTGTACGATTATTAGAGAATTTTCAAAGTTAAACTACTGCCCTGAAATCTCTATCCAGACATACCTTGTTTCTATGACTATAATTAATTTCATGATCATCCAATTACAAAACCATTTTACATTCATTTATATAACACATAAATGAACATCTTTCATTTTTAACACTTTCTTTAATTCAAAATTTAAGTTTCTTATATTAATAGAATTCTATAACTTATGTTCTGTTCATCAGTCATTCCGGGCAGTTTACACTTATGACATAATATCTCATAAACCAAAAATCTAATTGCAAAACCCCTTTATAGGATTATATATAAGACACAAATGAACACTTTTAATGTTTAACAATTCTTCTAATTTGTAACACTTCAGTTAAGGCTTAGAACTTGATTTCTAAAGGGCAAACCTAGGAGATTTGTCCTTTGCTTGAAAGTTATTTATTAATGCATGTTTATGTCTGAATTGAATGTATATGCATGTTTTAGGAAGTATTATACACATAAAAGTGGTTTAAAGGCTGTTAGGAAGAAATAAAAAAAAATTGAGTTTTTAGTGAACTGGGGGCAAAATGGTCATTTCACACCCATTCGAGTTTTATGGAAATTAACATGATATTTGAAGGTAGAAAATAATATTAGGACATGAAAATGATGATATTTTATTTATTTGAAGTTTTGTTGGAGAATTAAACCCGGTTGAAAATAATCTCTGGCAAGATGCTCGGTTTAGGGGTTTCATTTGAACTAAAGGCAATTTGGTCTTTTCCTTTGGAATATGGACTTATATGGTGTATGCACACTTATGGTATCATCCTAGGCTTGTCTAAATCTAACCATTAGATGAAATGATGAAGAAATGGATGGTTGGATGGCTAGGTTTCACCATTTCTATCATAAGCCTAATGTATTGAATCATGCCTTTGATATTTATTGGATTTTTCCCATCTCCAACTTCTTCCTTAGCCATTTCCCATTCAAAATTTTCTCTTTATTCATCTTTCATGGTTCGGCGACTTTGAATCACCACCAAAGTTTGTAGTTTTCTTCCATTTTTTGATAGAAACATACTAATTCCACCATTATAAACACAATTATAGCTTTAGATTCTAAGGAATACGAGAAAAAGCTAAGAATCAAAGCTTTGAAGTTTTTGAAGAACTTTTGGTAAGTGATTGATTTTACCATTCTTTTGATTTGATTATGATTATAAGATGTTCTTTGATGATATTTAGTATCCAAAACATGTTTTGGTTGGAAGAAAAATCAAAAGTTGGAATGAAACCCTAATAGGAAGAACTTTCAATCAAAGTATGATTTTGATGAATCTTTTGGTTTAAATGAGTTGTATTTGATGTGTATGATATGAATTAATAGTTAAATAATGGAAACAAATTCATTTGAAAGGAAATCTAGTTTGGCCGAAATGATGAAGGTGTATAATGATGTTAAATTTTGATGTTTAATAGGTTTAAAAGGCTTGAATGATGTGTATTTGATGTGCTTAACATGAATTGGTGGTTAATTGATGGAAATAAAATCATTTGGAGGAAACCATATTTGGACCGAAACTTTGAGGTGCTTGAATGATGAATTGTACTTTGATGTTTAATAGGTATATATGGATGAATGTTATGCATTTGATGTATATTAATGTTTTATGATTGATTGGTGTTGAAAAATGGATGAATGGAATGATTTCCATTAAGGTGGAACTATATTGACTTTATTACTTTAAGGTGTGAGGCTAATGCAATTGAAGAAGTGAGGTTTGAATATGGTTTAATGGCATGAATAATAGAAATATATATGTTCAAATGTGGAAAGCTCGAATGATATAAGTACTTGGAAAGCATACTTGAAATTTGATGTATGTTTAGTATGAAATATTGAACTAAGTGTTTGGAAGTTCTTAATTTAGCATTATAATGATGAATATATGAAATGTGAATGAAATATGGTGATAGAATTGCATTTGATGCATAAAAGAATGGAAAGTGTCAAATGTGTGATATAGGGTCTTTGGTGTATAGCATATATACTTATGTATGCTAACATGCTTCAATATGATTTGATATGTGTTTTTATGTGAATGGTATTTAGTATAAGTCTTACCGGAGTAATTTGATTAATATAGGGGAAAGTTCCCAAACTAGGGCCGCTGACGGCGAGTCGCGGGATAACTAGGCCTGCTAGGAAATATTGGAGTTTTTATTAGAGGTGAGTCCATATATATGATTCATGCATGATTCATGCATTATTCATTCATAAGTCATGCATTTATGCATATGAAATGATATCCTTGATTGAAAACCATTAATGATCCACTTTTGGGCAATTTTACTAAAATGACCTACAACAGAGCTGCCGAAATGCCTAAATTTGACTTAAACTTTGATTCTGTATAAAATTCATTCTGAAAGGCTTTTTGATGTCGAATCAAGCCCAATTGTCTATTATATATATGTATTTATCATTTGTATAAAGAAAATGCCATGGAAATGTTGATTTCAAAGCAAACCAGAAAGTGCCTGAAAAATGAGAAACGGACCCGTAATTTAGGGGTGTCAGTTGCGCTAGCGCAACTGGGCCCCGGAGACCAAAATTTTGATATTGAGCTATATTGCTCCTTTGACCTTTATGGTATTATTTAACATCATTAAAGTCATATTTGAGACTTAAAATTGATATATTCATACTATATGAGACATTTGCATATAATATGTTATAACAGGACTACTTCGATGGTGTAGTTATTAATCCATCGGTTGTGTACACAGATATATGTTTATATGCTCTAACCCTTGCTAGAGAGGGTGAAATTCTCTATGCCATGGTGTGATTGGTTGGAAATGGTGTGATTGGGTGGAAATGTGAAGGAAGAGAAGTGAATTAATAGTTTATTATATGATATGATATGTTACAGATTCCTGTTATATTATATGCATTATGGTTCATGATATGTATTTTACCATTTCATTATCAGTATTCATTATTTACAGATCATGAATGGATAGATGTGACTTTTCATGAATAATATTGCATACTCATATATATTGATTCACTGAGTATAATCTTATACTCACCCCTTAGTTGTTAAATGTTTTCAGGACCTCGATGAGGCAGTCATCCATTGGATACATTAACATCAGCCTTGGATCACAGATGTATGTATTGCGGTTACTTCTGTGTATAGAAGTTCCTTGGTATAATGTACATAGGGCTTGGATTGACTAAGAGTTTAAATGTTTAAAAGTGATCAAAATGTGAACCAAGTTTGATATGAAAATGTTAATGATGTATATATATGATATGAGATATGAATGTAAATATTGAAGTGTTTATTGAGTTGTGATTGACTAATGGAGGATAAAAGGGGATGTATGTTTAATTGGAAGTGTAAATCTTTATTTCCTACGGATAGCTTATGTCAGAGTTATAAAGGAAACTCTGTCAATTTTTTTGTAAGAATCTTATGATGTTTTAGAAAAAAATTACTACCTAAAATGTATCATATATTTAAGGAATGATTGTTAATGACATTATTAGTTTGTAAAAGTTAAGTTAAAGTAAAAACATGGGTTCTTCGAGGTACTGGTCGCCTTTGCATTACCCGTACCCTAGGACCATCATGGTCTAAAAATTGGGCCGTGACAAATTTGGTATCAGAGCTAAAGGTTTAGTAAACCTGTAATATTATATGTCAGTAATAGAGTATATACCAAGGAACATAGGAGTTTGTGTATCATCTAAGTTAGATGTTATCCTCATTGTTTGAATATCACAGCCTAACTTTAGACTATGACGGTCCTAAGGTACGGGTAGTGCCTAAGCCACCAGTACCTCGAAGAACCCATGATTAATATTTTACATTCATAACTTAACCTGTGATACATTTTAGGTGATAAATTTTTTTAAAATCATCATATTACCAAACAAGCATGCAGAAAAACTGATAGAGTCTCCTTTGAAACTCTGACTTAAGCTATCCGCAAAACATATAATAAATTACTCCCAATATATCATACATCCCCTTATATCCTCCATTTATCAATTTCAAACTCAAAATGCACTTCAATATTTTCATCCATATCATATAACACATATACATTTTATCTCAAACTCATATATTATATATATGTACAATATATACACATATCCATTTTATCATTTGATCATTTAACATCTTACTTAGGTCAATTCCAACCTCTATACATTATATACCAAGGAACTCTATACATAAGAGTGACCTCGATACCTACATCTGATCTAAGGCTGGAGAAGGTATAGCCAATGGATGACTTCTTTACTGAGGTCCTGAAAACATTGAACCATTGAAATGGTGAGTATAACTTTACACTCAGTGATTCATAATATATATATGAGTATGCAATAATATTCATGACAGTCATATTTATCCATTAATGATCTATAGATAGAAATGCTAATGGTAACATGATGAAATACATAGCATGGATCATAATGCATATAATATAACAGGATATCTGTAATATATCATATATCATACTGTAACTTCCTTTCATCACATCTCCCCCAATCAACCATGGAATAGGGAATACTCTTACCCTCCCTAGCAGGGGCCATAACATAAATCTGTGATCACAGCCGATGGTTTATTACTACACCATCGCAGTAGTCCTGTTTTAGCATATTATTTGCAAATGTCACATATGGCATAAATATATCAAAATGAGTCTCAAATAGGACTTATATAATGATTTATATCAATAATAAACCCAAAAGAAGGGTTTTGCACATTTTCATATTTCTGCCCGCCGGACCCCAGTTTGCACTACCGCAACTGGCTCCCAAATTACGGGTCCATTTTCATTTTTTTTTAGGCACTTTCTGGTTTGCCTTGAATTCAATATAAACATAGCAATTTCTTTATACAAACATCAAGTACATATATATATAGGATGATTGGGTTTGGTTTCAGGTCAAAAGACCTTTTAGATTATATTTTATAGTCAATCAAAGTTTGTGCCAATTTTAGGTATTTCGGTGGCACCAATTTAGGTCAATATGGCATATTTGCCCAAATGTGGATCATTAATGGTTTTCAAGCAAGTTAATCATTTCATATGCATAAATATATGACTTATGAATTTATTATGCATCAAACATATATATAGACTCACCTCTATTTACAACTCCCAAAATTAGACTCCCAGAACCCTAGCAAGTCCGCGACTTACCATCGGCTGCTTTAGCTTGGGAACTTTCCCCTATGACATCCAAATTGCCTTATAAGACTTATACTCAACATATAGCATATCAATTCACATATTATGCCACATTAAGGCATAATCAAGCATACAAACACATAAACACATACATTATGCATATTTTACACATTAAGCACATCAAAGGCCCTATAGTACTCTTTTAACACTTTTCATAACTTTTATGCACCAAATGCATTTTCATCACCACAAA